>JAUYWG010000064.1:13967851-14025199 GCA_034779775.1 Enteromius afrohamiltoni | reverse complement strand
ATAGGTAATTGCGTCGGTAATTTCTTTGTGCCGTTTCTGAATAAAAAATTCTGAATAAAAATCTAAATAAATTAATAAAATTGCAGCCTTTTGCGATTTAGAAATTGCATGCGTTTAAATTGCGATTTTTTTGCGATTGCGATTAATTGCACAGCCCTAACATGCACATTTGGTGTTTGGTGGCAAGTAATTTAAAGTTACACAGAGCTGTTGAGCTGAGATTAGGACTGTGCTTTCTGCAGACCAGACAAGTTCTTCCACACTGATTAAATCAATCATGTCTTTTTGAACCTTATACACGGAGGCATTGTCGTGTTAGGATAAAAAAGACTGCATATACGCTATAATTGACTTCATTTCTTAGGGTTGGTTGTTAGCATCTAGACATATACTGGTTGGAACACTGTGACAGACTAAGTTTTAATTTCCCACGCTACTCGTTTAATTAGCCTAACTTGCCAGAACACATTCTAATTGAATCAAACCGGTCCAGTAGCTAAAGAATCACAATGTGTTTAGTTGAGAATCAATAATGGATATATTAAGTGTTGCTTCATTTTAAATAGTTGTTTATTATGAACTAATAATGGCAACTAGCATTCGATCTTCTCAAATAAATTTAGAACAGACTCTGATTTTGGTCATATCTCATTTGTACTCTATAATGTATACTGATTGACATTAACAAATGGAAACAACACTATTTTGCAACTATTAAGTCAGCTTGCAATCAGTTGCAACATAACTGTTCACACAGATTACTCAAGTCTTATTAAGGCAAATAATGTGTTAAATTATGTTGTGAACGAAACAGGCATGGATAATATAATCAGCATATCAAGGTTTACACTGCAAGCATCTGTACAGTTTATTAGCACTTGTTTTATTTAGATATTGTGTAGTGTTTTTGTATTTCCCTTACATTATATATTTTTATACAATTTATTTCTTGCTGCAGCTTTGTAATTATAACGGTAACACGTAATGGTTGGCATTAGCTAATGCATTAACTAAAATAGATGTAACACAGAACTTATTATTTGAATTAATTGTAGTTATATGAGGTTCTTTAAATAATTTTAGCCGATGCAACTTTTGTATAATAATAATAATAATAATAATAAATAATGTAGCAGTAAATGTTGAAATTAACTTGAACTGTGTTTAATATATTCTTCAAAAGTACTTTTTAACTGTTACTAACTAAGGTGAACAAACCTTATACCCTGAAGTGTTTTTATTATATGTCAGCTAATTTAAATGGCTAACCAGTTATACTTTGTACTATATAAATTAATCACGATTAAAATAGTGTATTATCATACTTTAGGAGTGAATTATATAGTAGTGTGTGTGACTGATGGTGTTTTTGTGTAGAAGCAGGGTGTGTGTGCTTGAGCAATATAAGCTGTAGGCTACAGTAATTTAAACAGAAACCTTGAGCATGAGAGGTGTGTGAGGAGTCACTGTGAGGAACAATAAAGGCTCTTGAATGGAAAACCTGACTTAATATCAGTGCTGTCATTACATGTCAGATCTCACTACTGATCACAGCGTAACAATTTCATTTAAAAAGACAGTAATTAAGTGAAATGGCATGTTATTTACCTATAGAGAAGTTGGATAGTATCAAATGGTAATAGATACCTGTACATATCTGTGTACTATAGTATGTACATAAAGCTACTTCCCAGAATAACCGGTACATATCCAAAGGAGACATGGTGTTACCCTGGTACTTTTTGTTGTAGTAAAAGCAAATTATAAATGGTTATTACTAGCATTAAGCTATGCAGAAATATTAAAGTACTTAAATTCTTTATATTACGTAAGGAAAACATGTATAATCAAAAATAGGAAAAAGTTCTGCTTTTCTCATCTATCAACAGCCTTCAGTAATAATCTACTCTAACGTCACATCCTATAAGAAGCGTTTTTTTAAGCGTTCATGCTAAAGAACATGGAATGCATCTTTATTTACCGTGACGTCACCATCTACTATGACCAGTCCGTGGCTATGACGTTACGCTTTACTCATACAGCTATGGTAAAAGTTGCATCAACTAACGCAACACTGTAAGGTAAGGATCTCGATTTTATGCGAATGAAAAAGTATGAATATGTTACCTTGAGTAGTAGTTGGCGTCTGACTGCGTAACTGCGTTATTAGTTTCGGTTTAGTCTGGTTTATTTTTCCAGTTTCAGTGTTCTTGATGTTGTGAAGTTTGCTATTGTGAATAACAACCAATGCCCTAAAATCTATTGTAAAGCGTGTTTTGATCCGTTCTTGAAGAAGTCAGACCGTTGCCTCGCCCCTCTGACTGTATACTGCGCATGCGCAGTCGATAAGGAAACTGCTCCGAGATCCGCAGATAGTGGGAGTGTCTCTTCACACAGAAACAGATTTGTTTTGGGGTGTTATCAGACTTGCTTTGTGCCTCTTAAGTAATCGTTAGAAATCAATTTGCTAAAAATGCTAAGACGTTATTAGTCCATTGTTATTAAAAGTGAGCATGAAATACACAGAGAACATTTAAAAATAATTCTGTATTACAAAAAAATTAAGTTACAGTGATTCTGCACTGTGAAACATTTCCAAACACAGATCTCTCAACATAAAAAGCAATAACAAAAAGCCATCTAATGGAGAGCTAGATAGATTTATTTAAACAAAGCTAAAGATGAACTGATAGTCTGAATGGAAACGCTGAAGGACTGTGCCACTCGGAAAAAAACACCAGGTCGAATACAAGAATATATTTGTTACCAACAATGTTTCATTTTTGTTATATTTGGTGTATTTGTACATTTGTTTACTGAACTTTGGATTATATGCTATAAACACACACAAAAAAACACTTAATCTATACAAAACATGTCTGTTTATCCTATACAGTAATAATATACAGTAGCTATATTCATATATAGTTTTGGAGCTGGTGTGTTTGTGAATGACTTATATAAGCGGTCCTTTTGATAAATTAAATATTTCTCTTAAAGTAGATACTGTAAATATTTGAAATATATAATCCAATTGCCAATATAAAATCTTCAAAAATGCCCAATGGCAGTGCTGGTCTACTGTTTTTCACAGAAGATATAAAACACACACGACAACAATATTTTACAGAAAAACTGAATTGAAAACAGACAGCAGCAGTCTAGTGTGCCACTAAACTGAATTGGACTTTCCGGTGCACATTTGCCTTAGACAGTTCAGCTCTTCTGTCATTTTCTGCTTCTGGTTTTCAATGATGGCGATGCGCATCTCTAAGCTCCGCACATAGTCCCTCTTCCTGCTTCTGTACTCTTTGGCCGCCGTCCTGCAAATGCACAAGCAACACGGGCAACACCACATTGACTGGCTCTGAAGCACTCAGACTCCAGCATACACACATGCACACATCACCACCATGACACAACCATGCAGCTATCACCTTATCCGATTATTATTACGAGCGGTGGCTAGACATTGCGTGAAAAGCGTGTTTGCTCTGTAAACGGTATAGTCTTTCATGTTTTGGTTGGACTGTAGTTAGTCGGTTTTGTGACAGTATAAGTCTTTAAGAGCCTTGAGTTCCTCAATAAGTGTCTTGTTTTGTTTTTCAAGCACAGCGACTCGGTTCTCGAGACATTTGACATATTCTTTCTTCTTCCGCCGACATTCCCGGGCAGCTTCCCTGGAAGCAACAACAGAGATGCTCTGTGAGCATGAATACTGTAAATCTTACATTTTGTTTACAGCTCCCACTTCATGCAAGTCAGAATGGCAAAGCATCGTAGTGGCAAGCTTGTGAAAGCAAGTCCAAACCAGGAAAACGTGAGTTGCGTGTAGAATGCGAATGAATCCACAAGTTTGTTTTTTTCATTCTAAGCATCGTGAAACAAAGAAAGCTTTTAGCAAATGCTCCACACATTGAGACACCATCAAGCATGATGCAGTGACACGCTACAAGCAAAGAATTAAAGCCTTTGACCTCATTATAAGTTGAAAGCAGACGAAAAAATGCAACTGAAAAACATGCAAGGCCTTAGGTGCAGAAAGATGGACCAAGATGAACTGCAATGAGCTGCTATAATGATGTCATGCTATTGGACGACATAATGCTGTGGTAATTTTAGAATGGCAAAGGGCGGCTGGGCATTACCTGTTTTTTATCAGTCGGAGTTCCCTCTTACGTGATGCTTCCTCAGTCAGATGTTGAGGGCTTGGCAGAGAGCCGGGTGAGTCCATTGCCTGGGAAAGGCCAGATGCAGAAGAGGAAATCTGATACGCAGACATACCTCCAGTGGTGGCTGCAATAACAAACCAACACATTAGTTAACAAAGCAACAGTAGCCAGTATGATAAGACATTATTTTATACAACATTTACTGCATAGTCCATATTTTGTGTTTTCAACTGGTCCGGTCAGGTCAGAAGTTCAGATTTGTTAATGTTTAAAATGTTTTCATTGGCCTTGTCACAAAATAATTTTAATGATATTTATAATTATCAATAAATTGCAACTGTTTTTTACAAAACTGTTTAACCAAGTAGCGCAAAACTCTCTCACAATGATCCCAGGTCATTGTTTTTGTAAGCCCCACACCTACAATATTGAACCAGGAGAGTGTGATATTATAGTTATTGTTATGGCTGTTTTGAGTGTTACAGCTGTTATGATAGAACAATACATTTCACAAAAGGAAGTGTCCAAAAGCTTTCTGCTGCCAAAATATTGAGTAAGTAAAGAAGGAAAGACAGAAAGTAGAGTTTACATTATACTACGACAAGAACAACTAATTTTTTTTTCAGGACATTTACTGAAAGCTATTCTCCTGTTTCCCATAACACCCACTACAAAATTCCAGATTTACGAGAATAAGTGAAAACATGGGTAGTTTCCAATAAACATGTCATGTCATGTAAGAATGACTTAATTCATTTGACATCAGACTATTACTGAAACTAACATTTATCCTATTATAATATTTTCATTTTCTAAATTGAAGGACTAGGTGTTCTAGTGAGTCCCAGCTTGTAAACCACATTTCTGGAACATTATACTCTGAAATGTGTTAGCTAATTTGTTCAAATTCCACCACATAACACAATTACACACTTCACAAGTAAAGTAGTGGTAACATTTATACGTCATTGTGGTTGTGAGTGAGAAAACATAATCAGTGTGGTTAATCTAACATGACATGACATGTAACATAACGTGACAATTTAAACTAAGAATGTATCCAAATACATAAATATAATAGAAATAGAAATTTACACAGATTGCAAAAGATTATACTGATACAGAGTTCATTCTTAAGTCTGATGTCATAAGTCCATGAATATCACCATGTTACTAAACAGGCCTAAAGATCAACTGAATCAAATGTCTGCAAGGACCAAAGACGGTGAATTAATACCCACTGGAGATCAGCAAACACACTGTGTGACCTCTTAGTATGTCACTGTGGTAGATTATACACAGATGTACTTGTAGTGTGGTTGTAAACTGGACTGCACTACAATAATATTGAAAACAAAATGATTCAATTTCCCCCAGTAGCAGTTACAAAACTTTTGGATTTTTTTTTTTTTTTATCTCTGTTCATTGAAACAAGTTAAATCGTTTTATAAAGCTCCATGAAAAATGGAGAAAAAAATGCACAGCAACATTTCTTTACATGTGTCCTCTTAGTCTCCGTGGAGACTGCAGCGTATTATAAGAGATGATTAATTTGGTAGTGTTGCTCTCGCAAAAGAAGCTGCCTGTAATCACAGCATGACTCTGAACTGACGTCAATGTACATCTTATTTGCCGTTCAGCATTTACATTTCCATGCTGGTGTCCAATTCCAGGAAACAACATGACGTCAGCTGCACTGTGAGTGGGCAGTGCATTCACGCGCTTCAGAGAGAGAGAGAGAGAGAGCGAACGAGCGACAGAGGTGCTGAAAGAAACAAGTGAGAGCAACAGAGGAACTCAACAGGAAGCAAAAAATTTGAACATTTCATTCTTTCAGCCTGTTGCATGCTGCAGAGATGATTCATCGCAAGAGTATAACAAGAGAGCAGTTCAATACAAATCGTACATCTTTTTCTCAGTACAATCTGTGTGTCTCTATTAAAACTTCAAAGTTTTGTTTGAGCATTTGAAATGCTGTTTGTCCAGTCACTTAATTTCAACAACTGAGATTTAAAATGTATCTTTAAAGCAAATTCCCAATGTTAAACATGCTGAAGACCACATAAGAACTACAGAAAACAGCAGACGTACCTGATTCTGTCTCATCTCCAGTCACAGCCATGTATAGTGAGCTGAAAGCTTGTCTTTCTCTCTCTGCTGTCAGCATGCAATGCCCAAACCACAAGCTAAGTGTGCAGTCACTGTCAGGGCTATTGACATCACTATGACATCATTAGCCTCCTGATGTCAGTAATGCAGTGGCTAGCGGAGCCAGCCCTCCCTCTCCCCACCCCCCTCTGCCGTCATTCACACATCAGACAGAGAGTCAGACCAAAGCAGGCTACAGAAGGCAGTTTTTATGCTTAAAACCAGTCTATGTAAAGGACTGTCCTTAGCTTTTCTTTTCAATTAGGTACTGATGCTAAAAAAAACATCAACAGAAATAAATAACATTTTAGAATATATATATATATATATATATATAAATTATGACAATTTTTTTACATTAAAGGGTTACTTTACCCAGAAATGAAAATTCTGTCATTAATTACTCACCCTTGTGTTGTTCCAAACCCATAAGACCTTTCTTCGTCTTCGGATATTTTTGATGATATCAGAAAGTCATCTGTTCCTTCATAGACAGCAATACAACTGAAATGATCCCAAATCCAGAAACATGGTAAAAACACCAGTAAAAAAAAAAGTCCATGTGACATCAATGGCTCAACTTTGCCACGATTAGAGAATACTTTTTTGTGCAAAGAAAACAAAAATAACATAATATACTAATATAAATAACCATTCTTCTCGTATGACTTAGTCTTCCGGCATTTTAGAGAAGATACACACATATGCGTGCTTTCACCCGGATGTAAACAAGGCCGATTATGTCAAATACGTAAAGCTTGCATATACGGTGCATTGAGCATGGCGGATGATGCAACTCATGGGAGAAGAGTAAATTATGTTATTTTAGTTTTATTTGCGCAAAAAAGTATTCCCGTAGCATTACAAATGTGAGGTTGATCCATTGATGTCACATGGACAGTTTTATCATTGTTTTGGGATCATTTCAGTTGTGTTGCTGTCTATGGAGGGTCAGATGGCTCTCTGATGTCATCAAAAATGTCTTAATTTGTGTTCTGAAGATGAATGAAGGTTTTATAGGTTTAAAACAACATGAAGGTGAGTTATTAATTACAGAATTTTCAGTTTTGGGTGAACTAACCCTTTAAGAACAAAAATCGCATTTGCAAATGCATACTAAAATAATCCTAATGGTTCTAATGTCTTATGTGGCAAAAAAATGGCCAAGACATATTCTAATGAGAATCTCCCATGTGTTTATGTCTAACAATTTAACGTTTAACGTGTCAATTAAGTAAATTGTACTTTTATCCAATGACAGTATAATATGACAGTATAATCCAAATGAATGACTCAAAATGAAATGGTGATGTCATTACCTTGGCCCTGATCTTCAGATATAATGTAAGTGCCATTGCTGGAGTGGACAGCATACTGCATTATAGGAGTCCCAGGCCAGGAAGTGAAGGAATCATATCTTTGCGTGCAGGGGATAAACTGGACTCCGCCACTCTGGTTGACAGAGACTTTAGAGTAATAAAACAAACTTTATATGAGGACACCCAGTGCACATCATACCTTTGATTTGTCAGAGACAATAATGCTTATAAAGTTTGGTTTCACCTACAGTGGCCTCAAAATTTCACAAAAAGAGGTTTGCTTATTGTTAAACCCCAGTGAAACTTAAAACTGCTTTAGATCACAGATATCCAGCTGATTAAAAAGCCAAAAAATGCCATTTGGTCCGATATATTATTTTAAAACGCAGTGGCATTTCTACATTTTTAAGAATGACTTGAGCATGCACAAGCATGTAATTAGTTTTTGAGGCCACAGTACATGTGAAATATGTATTTGAAACATCTCACTGAAAGGGCCTGCATTGTTATTGTTGAAAATATTTCTTGCGGATGTCTCAACATCCAAGTTCTGTTTTGAATCTTCGTTGTTTGGAGAATCGCCACATTGAGTGCTGGTTGAAGAGTCAGGTAGAACCTCTTCTGTGTTCTCTTCTTTGAAAATTACTATTGGTGACTGAAAAAAAATAATCAAAGGACAGGTTTTGATTATTAAGGGAATAACTCACTAAAAAATAAGTTTTGCTGAAAATGTATTTATCTTCAGGCCATGCAAGATCAGTTGCTCACCAATGAGTACAGTACCCATTTACTGAAGAGGATCCATTGGTGAGCAAGTGATGTCATGCTAAATTTCTCCAGTTCCAGAGGGTGAGTACATTACATTTCCTTCAATATATCCCTTTTCAATTAATACATCCCTGATTTTTAAACCCACCAAATACATATGATTAGCCTACAAGGGAGACCATTTGAAGATCTTGTGATGAGTTCCTACAGTAATCCATGAGGTTTACATCTCTCTCTCTCTCACACACACACACACACACACGACTTTCCAACAAGGTCATTCCTACGCTTCCACCTACATGCACAACCAGATCACACATGTCTAAATCCACACTGTCTTACTCAGTCACCCTGAGGCAACACATTATTGTACAAATCACTGAAACTGTTCAGAAGATACTGTGCACTACTATAAATGATCAACTTAGTTTAAATGGGAACCCCTGTGACCAGAGGCACAATGTTTGTGACCCATTTCATCTCTAAATATTACCAATAAAGACAATGCCATGTAATCCAGTAGCTAGTAAACTTTACCTGTTCATATCCTGCAGACTGAGTGATTGGTTGACTTCCATCACCTGCTTCCATACTGCTTTACACAAAAAAAGATTAAAAATAATTATAAAATTCCTGTCATACACTATTTTTACCAAAAATGACATGTATATTGTGTCCTATTACGCATATAACGTATAATCAATATTATTAGCCTATCTTTTATAAAAAAAAAAAAACAAGCAACGAGATTTACCTTTTAGGCTGTCCATCAGTTGTGCTACACATAAATATTGAAATAATATAATAATACTGTTTAAAGTGGCTAGGTTTCAAAGCAAATTGCGTGTGGGAGTGTTGTTTTTCAATAATATTAATAATTTTACAACAACAAATAACGTTACGAGATGTGATCTAAATGGTTTAAAAGAACTCAAAGGACAGCGTATATGTTGAATGTGAACATTAATATTGTCGTTTCAACCAATTTCTTACCTTATTTTTTCAAAAGAGAGATTTTTAAAATGTGTTTTGACCGAGTACAGTCGTCGAGTACACTATGAGGAAAGCAGTAAGGTGTGTAACGGTCAATTTACTAATGAGCGCGAGCTGTGTTTAAACACAAACTGATTCGCGCGCAGTATGAAAATGATATCACCTGATTTTAATGGTTTAAACTGTTATTTTAACTATATTGTTACTATAAGAAACAACATATGGTTAGAACGTCTTGATTGAAGTTTGAATAAAACTAGTCACTGTCACTGTAAATATGGATATGAAACCCATATAACTTTTTAATCAGTCAAAAAACAAAACATTGTGGCATGGGTTTTTGTCATTTCTTGCACCTATAGCAATTCTCAAGTTCCTTGAAATGTATGATTACCAGATTAATTCTTAATATTTCATATTAATGGGTTTCCATGACTGTTAAGCTGACCTAAAATTAAATCAGTGTATGTCAACAACAAAACCAGAAAACTCATATTTAGTATTGTATTTATTTTTTGGTCTTTTTTGAAAATACAAAACAAAAACACATTAAACATTACAAAACATTCTTTAACCGAAGTGACATAGGCAATGTATAAAGTAAAAAGACAAAAATTCAGTCAGTTACGGTGTAATATTGAGGTAACAAGCGATGTTTGGGTCAATAACTAAACAACTCAAATTCACCTCCTCAAATGTAACCAGTAGCGTTTTCAAATCAACTCAATTGAGGTTTTTTTTTTTTTTTACCACATCAACAATTTACCATTTAAAATCTTGCAGCGCACTGCGATTTGCCATATTAGTCTTTCGGTCAGACTTTTAAAAGTTAAGAAAACCAAACCAGAGGTACACAAATGAGTTAGCATGCTCTCAGCACCAATACAGCTCAATCAACCAATTTATGTACACACACAGGCAATTAGTGCAACATTAACTGCAGCGAGAGCATGTAGAGTGATAAAACTTATCAACCAAAAACAGGCATATGAAGCGGAGGCACAAACCCTAAGGGCCCATCTTTCCATCAGGGCAGCAACAAACACACCGCCACCCAGAAAAGACGAACCATGCCTGGAGCTACAAATACCCAAATTAAAACCAGGAAAAATAACAAAAATGTTGCTTTTTAAATGCTAACGTTATTAATATTTTGTATGAAATAACAATTAAGACATTGCATTTAATATACAGTTGTTTTTCCCCATCCCTTTGGATTTTTGCTTAAGATAACTGCTGATGGTTTTGCATCTGTCATAGCTGGTAGAATGAGTTAGCGCTGTTGTTTTTTTTTTTTGTTTGTTTGTTTCTTTTTCTTCTTTTTAATATATACATGCACTCAATAGGTATTCCAATAAAACTAATTCCAACTCCCTTCCGGTTTCACCAATTAAAGAGTTAGCTAAAAACTGCAAGACAGTCCACACAACACAATTCAGCATGAAGAGCTTGTCTGGTCTTCGGCCATGAGATATGTTGTAGTATGAGTGAGGATGGGAAGTAGTAATGGAGCCGGAGTGGGAAGATACTCTTTCCTTTCATCTGCCAACTGGAGTCGGATTCACATTATGTTTGGAAGGAAGAGCAACTGGCTGATAACACTTTTAGTGTCAGCTCCAATTGTAAAAATACTGGACAGTGAGAATGCATATCTACCATCTTCTGACCTGAAGACAACAAAAAGACAATTATTTCACACAGAGACCAACAAAGTATTTTGTGAGTATAAATACCGTAAAGTTGCGGTTACATTATTTAAAATTTAGTCAAAAACATTATTGTCAATAGTGTCGTAAAGTACAAAGTCACTTTTAAACTAAGCACATTTCCGATGATCAATGCGTTTATACGAGGGACCAGTAAGTGCAAAATCGTCATGCAAAATATTTATTTTTTTTGTCAATATTGTAGTGATGCATGAATACGTATAAACCAGGGACCTTTCTGTCAATCAATGCGGCAAATTTGTGCATGGGTAAATGTATCACCCTTATGCAAAAATGACTTTTAAATCAAACCTCTGTCTGCTAGTCAATGGAGAAAATGTGCATTTCCGACGAAATACCCATGCAGATTTCATATCGTAATATACAAATATAATATATATAGATATACAAAATAATTAGTGCTGTCAAAATGAATCGCATTCATATGTGTACACTCTGTATATTTATTGTGTGCATATAAACAAACACGCATGTATAAATAAATATGTTGTTTATAGATGAAATATATTTATATATAATATATAAGAAATCTATGCAGTACACACATATTATGTGGTTTTGGATGCGATTGATCGCTTGACAACACTAGAAATAATGTAGCGAAGTATGTATGTCACCTGGGAAAATTCACAGTAAATGTGACTGCACCTTAAGAGCTGGCAAACTTGGGATTTGCACTTACAGTGTCGTGTTCACCACTGCGGGGGCACGTAACTGTAGGTGGGAGTGGCAGACGGGCGGTACGTGGGCATTGAAGGGTGGGGTGCGACTGGTGTCGGAGAGTGAGTAGTTAATAATGTCCCTGAGGAGAAAAAAGAAAACAAAATTTTTACTATTTTCTTTTCAGCTGCGTGAATCTCCATGGATTATTTAGATGAGACTCACCAGCTGACATCGCCATGGTGGTGCCTCCTACCATGCCCATGGCGACTCCGTTAGGGCGGGGCGGGGCAATGGGAGGGGCATACATTGCCGCTGGCATGCCATTGGGCTGGACCACAGTTGTATGATGAATGACATGCGGAGGCGCTGCGTAAAGGGGCTGTGTGTAGTAAGTGCCTTGCTGCTATGGAAAAAAACATGCAATATTTAACAAAATGCGGGATTGGCATTATTTACTCTTTATATCATATGGTTTTATGTCACTTTACCTGTGCGTATGGGTTTTGTTGGGGGTAGGGACTTCTCACGGGGTAGACTGCAGTAGGGTAGGGGTTGGGTGATGAAGAATAGGGGGGTACAGCACCTGTTGTTG
The DNA here is from genome assembly GCA_034779775.1 of Enteromius afrohamiltoni. Lineage (NCBI taxonomy): Eukaryota > Metazoa > Chordata > Actinopteri > Cypriniformes > Cyprinidae > Enteromius > Enteromius afrohamiltoni. The sequence goes on along the minus strand of JAUYWG010000064.1, from coordinate 14,012,817 downwards.
GGGAGCAGGACATTTTGAAAGGGGTCCCAGGAGCATAACCTGTAGAGATGACATTGAATTAAAAGAAAATAACCAACAACCTAAATTGCAAGCAACAGCAATGTTTTTAAAAAGTGAGCATCACATCATAAATGACCATATGGATAGAATCAGATATAACCCATTGTATTTCATGAAACCTAGTTTTATTTGGAAGTATGTAGGATTCCACAGGCAAAGGGTCGTTAATGTGATGTCAAGTTGATTTTATAGGAATATTCCACCCAAAAATGTAAATCCTGTCATAATTTATCATTTAGTATGACGTATTATCTTCTATGGAACACAAAGGAAGATGTTTTGAAGATTGTTGGTAATCAAACTGACTTCCATATAATTTACTAAAAATACAAATGGAAGTAAGTAGGGTAAGTAGGAACCGAAAATGTTTGGTTACCAACATTCTCTTCTATTATGTTATGTCTAAGAATAGAAAAGTCATGCAATTTCAGTATAACTTGAGGGTGAGTAAATGATGTTGGACTATCCCTTTAAGTCATACTGATGAATTCAAACACAAAAAATATTGAATGAAAATAAAGGACTGCACTTCATACTGTAGCTCAGGATATATTTTTTGCATCTTCTGCACAAAACCTTTGAATACACAAGAATAAGAGAGATTCTGGGCTTCCCTTACCTGTGGGAAAGGCTGGATTAGCGCCAGGGTACATGCCGGGGGAGTATGCTGGAGCTGCCGCTGCATAACCCACAGGAAATCCCGCTGTGAAGGAGGGGAAACAAACAAAAAATAAATCACAGCAATTAGCAATAACAGCAAAGACATCATGCTGGAACATGATTGCATATAATGTAAATCTCCAGACACTTCCTATCAATTGCATGCAAGTGAGTCAGAGCTCATCTCTAGTTACCTGGGTATCCTATTCCTTTAGGGTTGGCATAAGGAACCCCTGATGACGCAGGGCTATAAACAGGGTTCATGATGTTTATCTTTCAGCACCTTTAAAGAATAAGACAGAGGACAACATTACATTCAACTAAACAATGATCTGTTGTGCATTACTTTTCTTTGGAAAAAATACAGGTTTACATGTAAATCTATTTATAATAGATCCTTAAAGACAGTAAATTTCTACTTGGTGCAAAACAAAGTAATAACATCTGGAAATTAATCCCTTTTTTCCCAAATACACACACACACAAAAAAAACATGTAAAAAATAAATGTGAAAACAGACCAATAACTGGTTTGACTGATAGATATATTTACTTTTTTTTACTTATCAGAATCTTTTAAAAATGTGTACAGATGCCATACGCTAAAGAGTCACATTCATTGTGCACTCCACAAGTAAAAACAGTGCACCTTGTAAAATTAATTTAAAATGTTGCTTTTTTTTAGATAATTGACTTTCTGATTGATAATATTTGATTACATCAAAGTAGCCTGAGGATAAATGAATTATTTCTGCAGAATATAAAAATTACTATTGAATATTACAAATAATCCGCATCAGTCAAGCTAAAAAAAATTAAATAAAATGCTATGTAGTCTTATCAGTCATGTGCAACAGGTGACGTTACTTTGTAATGACCTCAAGTCTCCCTCTACAACGTCTGTCAATCAAAACTGATGTGCGAGAATACAAACCCGTTAACTGCATTGCATGCGTTCAGTCACATGTAAAATGTCAAATCCATTGTAACTCAATTATTTATTTATTTTTTCAGAAAAATGTCGAGTTTACAGTAAGAATCCTTTAAGGCGCGTGCTGATGTCAGATGCAACGTGTTTCTGATTGCACTGGCTGAGTGCATCCGATTTATGAAATTCGAAACATGTAGTTTATGCATCAAAGCATAATCCAATGCAACTGAGACAAACAATCAGACACAAAGCAAATGCGCACTAACGCACTGCATTCAGTGGATCGGGCTCCTCTGAAACACAAGTATGGCTTTCAATTAGCCTGAGGTCCCGATTGTAAACTGACTCTACCGGTCGGGCAATTAATATTTTACATGCAAGGATAAAACAAGAGCTTTTTGCATTCAATGCATAAGACGATCGTGCTTTGATGCACTAACACATCATAATATCAGACGTGACATTGTGCATGCAGGATGCAGCGCGGCGGCTCGGTGTTACAGGCCAAACAGCAGCATCTCGCATCCCACTTTATCCTAATTCACAACATGTCCCACTCCTCCATCCATCCCTCTGTTTTTCCCCAGACAAAGCCCCCCCTCAGATGGGCAGCTAAACAGACGTGTCCTAGCCGGACAGTGACTGTGGGTACGTACGGTCGCTGGGGTTTTTGTAGAGGGCGAATAATCCAGTATTTCGCTCGTATCTGATGATGTTGTCTGTCTCGCGCTCTTGCGTCGGCTGCAAACGCTACGCACAGTGAGACCTAGCACCACCGGGCGTCACTTCCGCCTTTGCAAGAAGCGGAAGGACGTATTCAAATTGGGCGGCAGTAAGCGTTCCCCTTCCTTCAATGTTGCCGAGGACTTTTGATTAAAATGTGTATTTTTACATTTTTGGACCTGTTTTGACTTATTGACTATTAATTGATGAAATTATATGCAATAAATTCAGTCACATTATGTGCTGTGGACCAAATTTACTTCGGTTTAACCTTGTTACCTATGTGTGAATATGTAAGACATAAATGTGAAAAATAGAGAGATTTTGTACCACGCTGTACGGTAACACAGCCTTTATACAGCCAATTGTTTATACACCCCCCGCGCGCTTAAAATAAACTTGTAAAATCTAATTTAAAAGTTATTTTATTTTAATAAAATTTGCAGTTCCAAGGGTTAAACTCAAGGTAAATAGGCAGGATATAAAATGAACAATGTCAAAATAAAGATATATTACTAAAGACATATATATATATATATATATATATATATATGTGTGTGTGTGTGTGTGTGTGTGTGTGTATAATTTTTTTTTTTTTTTTTTAAGATTCTTTGATCATTAAAATTATAAAAAGAGAAGCATTTATTTAAAATGGATAATAATGTTCAAAACTACTGTTACAGTACTGTTTCACTACTGTTAAAACGTTTGGGATCAGTACATTTTTATTCTTTCTTTGAAAGAAATTAATACTTTTATTAACCAAGGATCTTTTAAAATGAACATTTGTATTGTACATTTACATTATACATTTTAGACATATTTTATATTTGGTAACAAATTATGTTATTTTTTACTTGTTATTCGGCACAAGAACTAACTGGAAAGGTAAAGACCCTTAGTATACATGTATTTATATGTTTGTTTGTTTTTTTTTAATCCATTATTTATTAATTAATTAATTTATTTATTTATAATTATATATGATATATATATTTTTGTTTTAGAAATATAAAATCATCAAATTTCAAACTCTAGGGGGAACTATAGGGAAAGTTGTGAAAGGGAAAATATGTTAGTAAGCAGCCTGATAAACTGCGTAATACTCTTTCATTTACGAATAACAAAGGTATTAAGGTTAATTGTTTTAACTACTTACATACTTGATATTACTGATATGATATGGATTTTCATCCCGTGGTTTTTATTTAAAGTGCGCATTTATATAGCTGTTCCCTAAAGGGTTAATAAACACAGAGTAGGTCCACTGGGATGGTGTGATGATGAGGTCACGAGTACGGCAGCCGGTAGAGGGACGGAGTCTTCTTCTTCTCTGTCTCTCTTCCGGGTTTGAGTACGCCGCTGTTTCTCCGGCCGTCTCATTAGGAAACATGGCGGCCGTCAGTAAGTACTTGACAGCGAAAAACTCCGCAGTAGCCGGCGGTATCCTACTCGTTTTATACGTCCTAAAGCAGAGAAGAAGATCAGCTGCTCTAAACAGGTATGTGAATACATACAGAAACTACCTAATGCATGAAATTAGGTCACAAATAGTGTCAGAGTGACCCCGGTTCAATTACAGTGTCCTGGCAAATAGTATGGCCATGTGTCAAAACCTAACGAGCTGTCTAGTGCACAGTAGATAGCTAACGTTACCTCACTAGGTTTTGAGACACATCATGAAATACAGCCTATTTCACTTGAAGTTTGTTGAGCATGATTATGCTTGTTGCAGTCTCACTGCCCAACAATGGACTCATTCATTAAAGGACAGTGATGTTGGATGAACGTTTCCACAGTTTGCATTCAAACATCCTATACTCAACAATGATGATGATCAAGAATGATCCATGCTTGCACTTTGACCTTTATATTTGCGATTCAGCATCAAGCATACCTATTACAGAAAAACGGTATATTTATATTATGCTTCATAATGATTATTAATAAAGTTTTTTTTTTCATCCTCAACAGGAAGAAGGGTTCTTCAAATGATCTGAACAGTGAGGTAAGAGAAATCTCTACATGAACTGACAAAAACTTTATACACACAGAATCCAGTTAAAGTTGCTTTAATGGAATGTCAGATGAATAATGTAATTTCAATCTTGACTAGTTAAATATCTGGCATTGATTATATTGGATGACTTTCTTTTGACTTTAAACACTTCTTGTTTTTTTTTTAACTTGCAGAAAGATGGCAAGAAAGAGAGAGCTGCTGTGGACAAGCTGTTTTTTATCCGGATCTCGCGGATCCTGAGGATTATGGTGCCGAAATTCTTCAGCAAGGAGGTTAGTGTTGGCTTCATGAAACTTCTCGCCAAAACAGAGAGTAGAGGTGAGGCATGCATTGAAGATTTCCTTTTTCACATTTGCTACATGTCATCATAGCCAAGAACACGATTCTGTACTGGGTCTTGCTATTTAGGGCTCATTTGCTTTTTTTTTTTTCCTGAACTGAAACATTATGCATTTTATACCATTTTATACCATTCAAATTTCTGTGGTCACTATATATATATATTTATTTATTTATTTATTTATTTATTTAAATATATATAAATTATTTTAATTAATAAATGCAATAAATTGATCAAAAGTTACAGACTTTTACATGTTGCACAAATAAATTAACAATTCTTTTTCATTTTCTATTTATCAAAGAAGCATCCACAAAAATATTAACCAGCGCATCTGTTTCCAATATTGATAATAATATTTGTTTAGCAGCAAATCAGCATATTTCTTTTCCAATTAAATAAAAATCTAAGTAATATAATATAATATAGCTTCTTTAGGTTTGTACATTGGTACTTTGTGAGCCTTATTTATTTATTTATATTTTACAGACATGGTACCTGCTCCTGATTGCAGTAATGCTTGTGACTCGGACCTATTGTGATGTCTGGATGATTCAGAACGGCACAATGATTGAAAGGTATCATGTGGATCTAGATCTCAAACTGTTAAACTCTGCAAAGACACCAAGCACAAGTTAAATATTGATTTAATGTGATTCGATTGTATTTTTGACATTTTAACAGTGGAATCATTAGCAGAGATATCAAACTATTCAAGAGGCACTTTTATTCCTACCTGACTGTCATACCTGGGGTAATTGACTGTATCTTCATGTGCTGTGAAAACTAATGTATCGTTACAGATGTGTCATGCGATTTACATCACTGAGCCAGTCCATTGTGTTTCCTCACATGCTCAGCTCTCAGATCTCCTCTGCTTTGCAGTTTAAATGCACATTTGTGTTAATGTGTGCTTCCTCAAAAACCATTTGCATTCATTTTGTTCATGCACATGAAAGACAGGTCAGCGGGATGAGTGTTTATTCGCTTCTGTATTAACTCTGACCATGTGTTTGCATGTGTTTGTGTGCATGTTGTGCTTTACAGTGCGATCATTGGTCGGTCCACTAAAGGTTTCAAGAAGTACTTATTCAACTTTATCACAGCCATGCCAGTTGTAAGTCTCTGCTTTTATCAAAGTAGGTAGTAAATGTTAATAGTCAGAGGAGCTCTGAGAATATTAACTGTCTGAACTAGAAAATTAAAACTGCTTCCAAACAACCAAACTAATATAAGCTTCCTGTTTATGTAGAAATATATCTGAGGCTAGAATATCAGTGAGAGAGCAGCATGCAAGAAAAGTTGTTGCTATGAAAACATCTAGATTTGTAAATGGCTGTATCTCAATCTTTCAGATCGCCCTGGTGAACAACTTCCTGAAGTTGGGCCTGAATGAACTGAAGCTGTGTTTTCGTGTGAGACTTACCAAACATCTCTATGATGAGTACCTGAAGTAAGGCCCATTACCGCTGCTAAATTATTCCAAATGAAATATTCTTCACAAAAACTCAGTAAAATGCATTGCTATTATATTTGCTCGTACTGGAAAAGCTTTTTGTTATAATGTGCTTAAATACCAATATGAAAAGGAATACATTAACATTACATTTCTGATTAATGGCTAATATTAAAATTCAAGATAATTTTGTGTAAAAAAAAAAATATATATATTAATTTATTATTTTAAATTGACATATTTAGTATTAAACAAAAAAATAGATAAGTACCGTGACAAAGGTAATCTTAAAGAAAATATGTATAATTTTTTTTTATTTAACTTGGTTTAATTAAATTTTTTAATACAACTTTTTTGTTTGTTTTTTGCAACTATCGGCCGATAACCGATATGGTATTATACAGATTTAAATTTTTTTTGAGTGAGGCAACAAAAGTTACTTTCTTGTGAAATGTGACTCTAGTCTAGTTACTAATGGCACTACCTTTGGGTTCACAGAGGATATACATACTACAAAATGGGAAACCTGGATAACCGCATCGCTAATGCAGATCAGCTGCTGACACAGGATGTGGAAAAGTTCTGTAACAGTGTGGTGGATCTTTACTCCAACCTCAGCAAGGTACGACACCCCTTTGTCCAAATTTCCCATTTTTCTTTTCCAATATATTTTCCAGCATTTGCTAAGCTCTCCTTGCTTTTCTCCCTCTAGCCCCTGTTGGATATCGGCTTATACATTTTTAAGCTGACAACAGCTATCGGTGCTCAGGTGAGAGTGCAAGACATTGTGAAAAGCTACTGTAAATCAATTCCAAAGGAGGTTTTGAGGATGTTTTGGTCACTTTGCACAGGGTCCTGCAACTATGATGGCCTACCTGTTGATCTCCGGCCTCTTCCTGACCCGTCTACGCAGGCCGATTGGTAAGATGACAGTGGCCGAACAGAAGTACGAAGGAGAATACCGATACGTCAACTCTCGTCTCATTACAAACAGGTGACTTGTCTTACATCTATCTGTATTATTGTACTATAATTTTGTTTTTCTCAAATTATGATGATTTAATTTCCTTCCCAGTGAAGAGATCGCCTTTTACAATGGAAATGTAAGGGAGAAACAAACAATTCATTCAACCTTCAGGAAACTGGTGAGTATATGACAAACCTGTGTGTTTATTATCAAGAGGGTTGTATCGGTATTTACCGATAAATTACCGATAAGCCAATAATAATTGTGATAAAAGTGACTTGTAAGTTATGACAAATTAGTATTTATTTTGATTACATTTAACAGTGTTATTCATCTATTAGTGTATCTTTTTAATTCATTTTGTGGCAAAGGTAATTTAAAAATGTAATAGTAGATTTAAAGTATTAAAGGTATAAAAATGCATGTGCACACACACAATTAAATATCAATATTACAGTATTACAGTATATTGGTCAGTAATACCCATTTAATATAGGTTTGCATCTTGATATCTGTTTGCAGGTCGATCATCTGCACAATTTCATCTTCTTCCGTTTCTCCATGGGAATGGTGGATAGCATTATTGCCAAGTGTAAGAGGATGTTTCATTATCTTCTCTAAACAAAATATACATGATCATGGGCAGTAAAACATGATTAAATTGTTCTCTCTTGTTCCAGATTTTGCTACGGTTGTTGGTTATTTAGTTGTCAGCCGTCCTTTCCTTGATTTATCTCATCCTCGACATCTGACCAGCTCTCATGCTGAACTGCTGGAGGTAAATTTTCACTCTTGATGTTAGGATTATTTCTAGTTAGTGACCCTCAATTGTTTTCACGACACATTTAAATGTTGTTCTTCTGCAGGACTACTACCAGAGCGGTCGTATGTTGCTGCGTATGTCACAGGCATTGGGCAGAATCGTCCTTGCAGGCAGAGAAATGACGCGACTGTCAGGGTAACAGTTCACATATCCTCGTAACCTTGCACCATGGTTACATGCCGTTTAATTAAAACTTACTGCATTTGATGCTATAAAATGAGTTTGTTTTTCCCTTTAGCTTCACCTCTCGCATCACTGAGCTCATGAAGGTCTTGAAAGAGCTGAATTCTGGGAAATATGAACGCACTATGGTGTCTCAGTCAGAGAAGGGTGAGCTTCAGACACTTTTGAAGTCCAAATCAAATTTCAAAGAGCTAAATAATTGATTTAATGAATGGGGTTTTTTTAATGAACAGATGTTTCAGAAAAGCTCACACTGATACCTGGAAGTGGAAGAATCATCAATGTAGACAATATCATCAAGTAAGAGCAGCTTCCTTCACTCCTTTATTTCAGATTGAGTGCTTCACTGTTAAAATTAACTGCTAATTTTAATATGTAATTTCTCATCAGGTTTGATCACACACCCCTGGCTACACCTAATGGAGACGTTCTGATCAAAGATCTGTCTTTTGAGGTGTTTTTCAAATTATTTCTACAATTCGATTGTCAGCACACTGTTTTGTGAATAGTGACTGTACTTTTTGTAAATTTATTTTGCTCATTTTACATTTTCACGTTTCGCAGAATTGCAACTTAGATTTACACAGAATTTTATTTGTAACTTTGTCTAATTTGTCATTTGTTTTTCATTATTGCAACTTTTGGCAATTTTTCGCAAATTTACGACTTTTTTCAGAACGTTATTTTATATCCCATTAGGGTTGGGTCGATAGACATCACGATGCTGAGCCGGCATCTCGATCCTCCACACCGCCGCAGCAGCAGCACCAAGCTCGAAAAAATTCACTTTATCTATGGGGGCAAATCTATGCCATTAATAAGCGAGCGCATTAAATCATTTTCACATTAGAAATTGTACGATTATAAATTGGTCAACATCGCCCAACCCTATATCCCATCTTTTAATATCTTTTTTTAAAAGTTCTGACTTTTCTCAGTTGCATGTTATAAAATCAAAATTGTGTTATTAGAAAAGAAGTCCAAATTGTGAAGAAAAGTAAATTGCAAGATATTAACCTGCAATTGTAATGCTTCATTCACACCAGTATGTGCAGGAGCTGTATGAAACATCTTCGTACATTAAACAGGAACAAAAAGGAAATAAATACTAGGTTCATTAAACCAAAGTTTGCCTATTAAATATACACAAAACACAGAGACTGGAAGCGCCTGGCAGAAGCCCCTGCCATGACGCGAATTTGCGTTTGCAGTGAAGCGAATTTCAACTCAAAATGTTCAAGCGTTCAACTATGTCTGGTGTGAACGTACCATAAGACATTTGTGTGTGGGTGTGTTGGAAATTATTAGATTTGGAAATAATTGCATTTTTGATCAAATTATTTAGAATTATAAGAACAAAAAGTGGGAGGTCCAAGGTATGCCTCGCTATTATGAATTTAGTTTTAAGTATATATCCCGCAGTTCTGAGTTTATATCTTACAATTTAAAGAAAACATGTCAAAATAGAATATAGAATAATGTTGATAATATGTGTGTGCTCATCTTATTGTGTGTTGCTTTTCAAAGGTGAAATCCGGAACCAATATTTTGGTGTGTGGTCCCAACGGGTGCGGAAAGAGCTCCCTTTTCCGGGTTCTAGGAGAGGTGAGCACATCTGTTAAATTCTGTTAGTTCTCTATGAAAATTCTTCCATTTAATCTGTTTAATGTTGGGTCTTCGTTCTCTCTCTAGTTGTGGCCACTGTTTGGTGGGAGCTTGACAAAACCAGAGAGGGGGAAGCTCTTTTACGTCCCACAGGTGAAACCGGATTTTTACAACACAAAACATCTGAATGGTCCACAACAGCTGAGTAACTTGCCTTTTTATGTCTGTTTTCAGAGGCCTTACATGACTTTGGGCACATTGAGGGATCAGGTGATCTACCCAGACACCCATGAGGACCAAAGAAAGAAAGGCATCTCTGACCAGGTAGTATAAACTATTTTTTTTGTTCTAATAACCATTAAATGTGTGCAGATACACCTGTATTTATTACGTAATAATCCATTTCATTGTTTTTTTGTGGCAGGTGCTGAAGGAATACCTGGATAATGTCCAGTTAAGACACATTTTGGACAGAGAAGGGTCGTGGGACATAGTTCAGGACTGGATGGATGTGCTCAGTGGAGGAGAGAAGCAGAGAATGGCGGTAAACGGACATTATTAACAACCACAAAGACATTCCTATACACGTACAGTAATGTGACATGACTTACAGTAACTGCAGGGACAGTTCTCATGGGACAGGCAGAAGTCAGTGGCACTGATAAGAGCTACATTGTTGTCTCGTCAACATCCTCTTTTTGAACCACTTCACCATAATTTGTGTTAAAACCCCGATCTTCAGTCATTGGACGTACGCATTTAGACTGACTCACATCGTGTTGTAATCAACAGAATTTATGTACTTATAAGAAAACAAATGAGAGATTTCCCCTCATTTGGGAATCTTTTGTCATTTGTTTTAAATAGTTTTGTGGTTTTTACATGACATTACAGCAGTCAAGTGGGAGAGGTCAGAGTTTTTCTGATATGTATAAAGAGTTCTTTGGATCTACAATAGTTCCAGTAATGCTGAAATGATGTTAACTCTTCCTAACCTGATTTAAATCACAGTTATTGTTTCATAAAACATCCTTTTACCTACTTACCAAATAAAGTGAGTGAAACAGCATTTTATACTGGCTTCTATTGCATCGTGTAAAAAACAGAAATATTGTGAAACATAACTATTTAAAATCACAGTTCTATTTTTTACATATTTTAAAATGTAGGAATTATATTTGAGTGATGCTGAATTTTCAGCATCATTACTATGCTCTTCAGTGTCACATGGTGCTTCAGAAATCATTACTAAAAATAATTTAGGATATTAAACAAATTAGGATATTAGGATTCTTTAGCATTTATTTGAAACAGAATCATTTGCAATATTATACTGTTACTATTTATAAAATGTTAAGCATTCTTGCTGTATGAGTAATAAATTTGAAATTAAAAATAATACAATTTTAAAACTTCAACACACCAATTCAGATCTTGCAGGACAGATCCCTCAAGTTCCACATGGATTTCCACTGAACGCTGCATTTTATTGTCCATATTATGCAATATACATTTGTTCGCTTATAAATGAGAATTGACAGTTGTTTTTTGTTTCTATAGATGGCCAGGCTCTTCTACCACAAGCCCCAGTTTGCCATCCTGGATGAGTGCACCAGTGCTGTGAGCGTAGATGTGGAGGATTACATCTACAGTCACTGCAGAAAGGTGTGCATTTCTCTATCCTTAGCATACTCGCTCATCATATTTCAGTGTATTTTGCTGAAATTTAATTTCACGTGTGGTTAATTCTTCTTGTGCCTCAGGTTGGCATCACCCTGTTCACAGTGTCTCACAGAAAGTCCTTGTGGAAGCATCATGAGGTGAGATAATCGCTGCTCTCCTGTTTTTACCAACACTGACCTTATACTTAAAGTGCCCCTATTATTATTATTATTAGGTTATGAAAGGTTCATATTTTGGGTTTAAGAGTTCCAAACAACAGTTTGACATGCATGCAAGGTCAAAAAACACTTGATTTTATTATAATATGCATTTATTTGTACTCTATTCGTTTAACGACTCTCAAACGGTTCGCTTGAACGATTTATTTTTTTTAAAACCCCTCCGTTGATTTGTCCATTTCATTTAAAGCAGTGTTTGTGAGGTTTTTAATGCTCCAAAAGCAGAACCTAGTGGCAAAGAGTGAATTTGCATTTTCATTCAGACCAACTAAAAGACCTAAAAGCAGGCGGACAATATGCTAATGTTTTGTATTGACATCAACATGAAACTATACTTGGGACTCGGTTCAATGAATCAGACAATAACTTTAATAGATTTATTCACAAAATGTCATTTTCTTTTTCAGTACTACCTCCATATGGACGGCAGAGGAAACTATGAATTCAAACCCATCACCTCTGAAACCGTGGAGTTTGGCTCTTAGAAAAAAAAACAACAGCACTGTAGTACCAGAAGCCCTAGAGAGGGTCTCTAACTATTTACTTCTTAAAGGGACAGTTCACCCAAAAATGACATTTCTGTCATAACTTTCTGTTATGACTGTTATAACTGTCAAATCTTTCTTATGTCCTTAACCAAAATGTTGACGGCGGCTTTTGACTTCTTCCGTTGTGTTTTTCCTTACTATGGAAGATAGTGAAGAACATCAACTGTTTGGTTACTAGAATCCTTAAAAATGTCTCCTTATGTGTTCAACAGAAGAAAGAAGCAAATACAACTTTGAAACAATTTTTGGGTGAACCGTCTCTTTAAGGAGTCACCTGCCAAGCTAATCTAGGAGTTTGTTTTTAATCGTAACAACCTTTTTGGGATGAAATTGTGTTTAGAGATTTATTAACACTACTTTTGTCCTCAGTGATTGTATATAATTTTGTAATTTAAGCAGTCCAGTTTATAGGACATCCGTTAAGTATGCATGAGAGCGTATACCAAGGAAATACGTCTCTGTGCTAGCACTAATTTGTTTAAAAAATGAAACTTGTCTGTATAGGCTCACATAAATCAATGCCACCGGACTGAACTGAGCATTAGATACATGATAATGATCTAATATTGCCTTTTTCTCATCAGCTAAGCCTTTCTTTAAGCTACTAAGTGGCCTTCCGTGCTCACTGCAGCATAGTTGGGTGGTCTGGATGTGTGCGAGCTGTTTTTTTGGTGCACTTTACCTGGTATGGTAATTTGAAAATCCAGGAAGCCTTGTACAACCATTAGGTGTCGTAATCGATGAGGAGTTGCCTACGCACTTGTTTACTCCGGCACTGTTGGCATTTCTTGATGTGGAAGGAATCAGGAACGGTTCTTATGTGTAAGAACTGTAAGAAATATTGTCGTAGCACTTCACAAATTGAGCAAACAAACCACTTTGCTGTATGTTTTCATTAAAAAAAGAGATATTGATACTATGATGTCTGTTTAAGGTTTGTTTATCTTGAAGAAATGGTTATAGATCGTGTTGATGATTTTGTGTGTGTGCAGTAAATTCAGTTGGACTGGTTTATAGCACATTATGGTTACTTTAGGAAACATTTGAACTTCAACACACTTCAAATGTAAGTGAGAGGTCATTTAGATTAGAAACTCCTTTGACCTTTCACCCTCCACATGACAATGTATTTTTAATGCTTGTCTAGTCACCTGATCTTGGCCAAAGGGGGTAAAATACAAACTCAAATGTCCTATTTACCTGATACTACTGTTTCAAACACAGTCCATCACATTTTATTGGTTTAAAAGTCATTGTCCTTAACAAATAGTACCATGCAAACATTGCACATGTAAACTACCAATCAAAGGTGTGGAATAATTATTTGTAAGTCTCTTATGCTCACTAAGAATGCATTTAGTTGACCAAAAATACAGTAAAAACTGTAATATTGCGAATTTCTATTGCACTGACTGTTCTATGTAACGCTCTGGTGGTTAATAAACAGAACTGCGTGCTTCATGCGGAAGAATACTGTTAGCCGGAACTACTTCTCTTCGTTAATGTCTATGGCGGGTCACGCAGGTACGGGGCTACTCCGCCAAAAACACGTTTTGGAAAATGGATTCATGGTGTACTGCCTTAGTATATAAATTTTGTAAATTATGAACACAAAAAAGATACGGCCTGCAGGTTTAAACATGCTTTAATGATGTGGGAAATGTAAATTTTTAGCATCAATGTAGCATGACCCTCATTTTTTTGACCTCTGTAGCACAATAGCACAATAACATCTGATACCATCACTGCATTTGTTTTGTACTCTAGGCAGTGCATGACTTGCTGTTCAGTGTGAGTTAATGGTTTATGAGATCTGAAAAGCTTCCACTGTAAACTAGTTCGTATAAACCACATCTGCTTGATAAGGCTTGGTATATTACCAACGGGATTGCAAATACTTCTGCTCCTAAAGATTTTGTCATAGTAACACGATGAAAACACTGGATAGAGAATTATATTTGAGAAATATAAAAACAATTCGCATGTGCAAAATGTTGCATTTTATTTCTAGCTAGTTTAAAACCTTACTGAAGTAATACAGAAAAATAGAAAACAATGTGTATTATTATTATTATTATTTATCAATCTGTTTTATTATGGTTTGTAATAGGTAAGACTATTAAAATTATAATGAAACTTTTTGTTAATGTGCTATTAAACAGCAGGCTTAATTTAGTTTTGACGTTTTTTTATGCTCAAATTACGTGCGCGCGCGCTTTCAAACTATTTATCGTAATGTAATGTTTGCATAATATATGCATTTTACTGTGTATATATTTTTATATATAGACCCACATATAGTGTATATATATATATGTATATAGATTTATATATTTAGATTTTATATTATATATAAATATATTTTTATAAAGAAATATTTTTCCTAAATATATACATAGCCTAAATGTGTTTGTATACACCTAATGAATATATACCGTTTACACATGTAAACAAAAACTTATATTGGATGTGATTAATTATCATAAATCATGTGAGAATTTTTGTAATTATTTAATAATGACAATAACAATTATTTTTATCGCCATGTTATTTGGTAAGCGATCGTGTTATTAAAAATGTTTTTATTTTAAAGAAATACACATAAGTTGTGATAAACATTTTTTAAATGTAAATTATTTACAGCAACAACTAATATAGTGGTGGTAATTGCTCTTTTTTATGTTAGCCAATAATAACATTTATTGCTTACTTTGCAAACTGGTGAACGTTGGCCATCATGTGCTTCGTTCTTTCATTCATTGGCTCAGTACAGGAAGCTTGTCATAAACCACATGTAGTTTCCCTCTAGGTGCAGAAAATTGAGTGTTAAGCTGTTTGTGGCTTGTCAGTGTCTGTGTTTCTTCACTTCACACTGTGAGCGTCTGCAGGATCTGATCAGACGTCTGAAGACATGATATGGCGTGGTTGGCCTTCCTTCTTATCTCCTGCCTCCAGACGTTCTACGCAACATGTCAGACGAATGAACAAGGTAGAGTATTTTTGTTATGATCTGTGTTATTATGATCTTTAAGGAAGTGTAAATTTGCCTGGCCACATGATTACTAGTGCAGACAAACCCGTTCAGCAGGAATGTATCATGTGTGAAATGAGTTCACGTTGAGTCTGTTGAATGTGGATTGGTATAAACTCTGTATCTACGTGTTTTGTTTCTGTTCAGCTTCTCTGAAGTTTGTTGGGATTGGAGACTGGGGTGGACTTCCTATATACCCCTATTACACACGGCATGAGTTTGACACGGCCAACGAACTGGGCAGAATTGCTGAGAGCTCAGGGTTGGACTTTGTCCTCAGTCTTGGAGATAATTTCTACTTCAGTGGGGTCAGAGACGTAGATGACACCCGCTTCAAGGTGAACGCCAGGTTAAGTCAGTTGTGTGATTCACCTCTTCCTGAATTTCTGCTTGTGAAATTTGCACTAATGGTTTTGAGGGCTCATGCAAAATGTAGGTTTTTCTGAGGGTAATGTGCATAACTGGCAGTACAGCTTCAAAGTTTGATGATGTAACTGGGATCAGACAGGTTAAAGAGCAGATGGTGATAGTGTGCAGGGTACTTTAGCTCAGTGAACTATATTTACATGCTGTGCTCACCTGATATAGTCAGATTGACAGAGGAATCGGTCCCTCTAGTGGCAATTGAGCAGAATACAGTAAAGCTGATGAACTAAAATAAAAAATAAATAAATTTAATTAAAATAAAAAAAAATTTTATTGTATTTTTTTATATAGTTTATCATTTGTAGTGAACACAAGTAGCCAAGGATCCTCATCACCATATTTGATAAATATGATAATTGTTTAAAAAAAGACCAAACACATTTATAAAATTAAATAAAATTAAAAGGACCAGGGTACAGTGTTTTATTTTATGTATTTTTATATGGTTTGTATGTAGTGAACACAAGTAAAACCAAGCATGGATCCTCATCACCATATTTGATAACTGTTATATGATATAATGATAACTGTTATTAAAAATTAATAACAATAAAAAAAATAAATATTAACTATTATTTATAAATTAAATTAAATTAAAAGAATCAGGGTACAATATTTTATTTTATGATATTTTATATGGTTCCTGTTGCAAACACAAATTATTATATTATTAATTGTTATAAATTATTAATAATTATTATAAAGATTTAATATTTTAAAATGTTTTGAAGTTGTAATGACATGAAGTACTTCTATTAATAATTTACTAATATATTATATATAATGTAATATGTAAAATATTATTAAACATCTAATAAGAATTTCTAATATATACAGTGTATATATATAAAATGTCTAAATCATTCTAATACCTTAATTCTCACACACACACACACATATATATATATATATATATATATATATATTTATGATGTTCTGAAGTTGTGATGCAACTCTCTTCTTCAGTCTACCTATGAGAGTGTGTTCTCTCACCCCGCGCTGATGGCCGTGCCGTGGTACCTGGTAGCTGGAAATCACGATCACCGTGGAAACATATCAGCCCAGATCGCCTACTCAAACAGATCCGAAAGATGGTGAGTGAGGTCAAAGGTCAAGCTTAAACAATGTAAACATGGACATTCATTCATAACTGTGCTGCGCTGCTATTAATGTTTGGCAGGATGTACCCTGACCTCTACTATGAGCTGAACTTCAAGATTCCTCACAGCAACACTTCCCTCACGGTGCTGATGATTGACACGGTGGTTCTGTGTGGGAACACGTATGACGGGCTTGACCCTGTAGGTCCTGAGAACTACGCTGCTGCTAAACAACATCTGAAATGGATTGAGCAGAAACTTCAAACCACAAAGTGAGTGATTAGTGCAACAGTAGTTACATAAAAGCCAAATGCAAACAGTCTGCCCAAGAGAAGAACAGACAACATTACATTTTACTGGGCAAATATTAGTCCTGTGCCAGGAATTTTAGTCCATGTTTTAAAGGCCCTGACCTGCCACACTCCTTCCACTCCCCCATTGTCAGATTCTTTCACTTATTTCACCTCAGATCCACAATTACATCCTCCTAAATCCCAGATATGGGCTGGAAAACACTCCAGGCATTTGATAATAAAAATACCTCCAGCTCTTAAAGAGACAGTTCACTCAAAAATGAAATCTGTTATTGTTTACTCAACCTTATGCCATTGCAGTCGTACAGTAAATGCTGACTCCAAGTCAGTCACACTTCTGTGAAATCAAACTGCCCACTTAGGAAGCGACACTGATTGACGATCAGTTTCACATGCTGTTGTGCAAATGGAATAGACAACAGGTGGAAATTATAGGCAATTAACAAGACACCCCCAATAAAGGAGATGTTCTGCAGGTGGTGACCCTAGACCACTGTTCCTATGCTTTCTGGCTGATGTTTTGGTCACTTTTGAATGCTTACAGCCCAACACCGTGCAGGATGTTTGCCATTTGCCTGAGAACACCGGGATTGGCAAATTCTCCACTGGCACCCTGTGCTCTTCACAGATGAAAGCAGGTTCACACTGAGCACATGTGACAGACGTGACAGAGTCTGGAGACGCCGTGGAGAACATGCTGCTGTCTGCAACATCCTCCAGCATGACCGGTTTGGCAGTGGGTCAGTAATGGTGTGGGGTGCCATTTCTTTGGAGGGTCGCACAGCCCTCCTTGTGCTTGCCAGAGGTAGCCTTACTGCGATTAGGTACGGAGATGAGATCCTCAGACCCCTTGTGAGACCATATGCCGGTGCTGTTGGCCTTGGGTTCCTCCTAATGCAAGACAATGCTAGACCTCATGTGGCTGGAGTGTGTCAGCAATTAGACTGGCCACCCGTTACCCAGACCTGAATCCATTAGAGCACATCTGGGACATTATGTCTCGCTCCATCCGCCAATGCCACGTTGCACCAAAGACTGTCCAGGAGTTGGTAGATGCTTTAGTCCAGGTCTGGGAGGAGATCCCTCAGGAGACTATCCACCACCTCATCAGGAGCATGCCCAGCCGTTGTAGGGAGGTCATGCAGGCCACACACACTACTGAGCCTCATTTTGACTTGTTTTAAGGACATTACATCAAAGTTGGAAAATCGTGCTTAAATGTGGGTATCAAATATGATACATCAGGCTGTTTATTTATTTTTGATCATAAAAGGATTTAAATTATATGAAGACATTTTATTGAAAGATATTGTGTGGCAATTGATATTTAAGTGTATTTTATTTAAATAATCTGCTATATGGTTATAAAGATCTCTGATTTACATTACAAGCTATGAGAGAATCCTTTTACCGTTTGCCCATATAAAAAAACGGTATCTGCTCTAAATGGCATTTTGCTCCATTTGGGAATAAAGTACTACAATTTGACTATGTCAAATATTATACAAAACATATTACACTTCAATAAACTATGGCAGACGGGGTTAAAGAATCTTCACACAGCAGTTTAAGGTAGAAGAAAAAAAGGGAAAATTATTTTTGCCCGGCTTTATTGTTTTTTTGTTTGGTAAATGATTTAGTAAAAAGGATGAAGGTTTTGTTTTGTGTTTAATGTACAAACTGCTAACTAAACTCAAACAGCACATGCCCTCACATGCACTGGGAAACTACAGTAAAAATACCACTGAGAATAACTCACAGCTGTTTTCCACAACAGAAGTGAAACAAAGTTTATATTCATTCATTTATTCCAAACACATCTGTTGGTCCTCAGGTCAGATTTTGTCATCGTGGCCGGTCATTATCCAGTCTGGTCCATTGGGCATCATGGTCCGACCAAGTGTTTGATATCAGAACTCAGACCTCTTCTGAAGAAGTACAGCGTTTCTTTATATCTGTGTGGTCATGACCACAGTCTACAGGTGGGTATCTTCAACAGCATATGATCACATAATAGAAAATCAAGCAGCATTGTAATATGCAACTTTCATTTCACAAGACATTAATTGATGTACTGGAGTTATGTGGATTACTTCATCCATTATTTCAACTGTCATTCTCATTCTGGCACCCATTCACTGCAGAGGATCCATTTGTGAGCTAGTGTTGTAATTCTAAATTTCTCAGACTAATTAACTAATTAAACTTATCTACTTATAGGAAGGCCTGAAGGTGCATACATTTTCAGCTATTCATATTAGGGTTATTATTACTTTAATTCTTAATAGTGTCTTTTATGGGTACTAAAACATCAGCATCATGCAATTGAACTATAACCTTTGGTTTCTAAAAATGTTTTCTTTTTCTTCAGTTTATCAGAGAAGACGACGGAAGTTCATACGTTGTCAGCGGAACTGGAGTTAATGCAGAAATTAACATTGACCACAAAAACAGCTTCCCGTCATCTTGGCAGCTATTCTCCAACGCAGTCAATCAGACAACAGGAGCGTTTGTGTACTTTGAAGTCAACACAAGTCAGATGTTGATAAATTACATCCAGGAAGACGGGAAGTGTGTGTACCAGACATCCGTCCCAAAACGCAACTTTTGACGTCGTTATAACATTTGCTCCAGTCTGCTCTCAATGAACACAACAAAGTTCTTTCTAATTGCACTAACAATTCTTCATTGTATATTTGTGTGTACATTTCTGTTTAGATTGCTATGTACCAAATAAAATAAATGTATTACTGTGATTATTGGAATAATACAGTGCCCTGGTCTTGGACTTTGTAAAATAAATATTTATAAAATATATTTTATTCAAGTTGCAAATGTGAGTTTGCAGTCAGATTCAAAAGAAAAAGTATAGTACTTCATATATATATTATATATGCGTGTGTGTATATATTTAATGAAATGGTTCACATTCACTGGAATTCTACTAATTTACGATTGGGGGCGCCATTGAGCTATTTACCTAATTGTTAGAACTCTAAATGAGTTTGGCTTTAAATACGAGTTTGACGAATTAATATGAAACATATCCGTTTAGGTTAAAAAAAAATACAGTGACATAAATCTGTCCAGATTTCATATATATAACAGTTTTATTTAAAAAAAAAAATCCACATGAGTACCATTCCTATTGTATTCATAGGCTTGTAGATTTTACATTATGTTATGACTGTTATGACTTAGCTTTGTACAGTTGCAATGTGCTAAAATGATTTCCATTCACAAATACAAATACAGTTTACCATATTAATAGCTAAAAAAATAAATTAGTGTTTTTTCATTTCATAAAATGTGCTGATTTCGATTCTCCCAAGCGCGTACGATAAAAACCCATCATAAACCATACAGTATTTCCATTCGTTAAAAAAGTAGATGAAATCGAGCAGTGCTTATAAAAATGTGCATACAGTACAGTTCAGTGCCAGACTAAAGAACCCACCACCCGACAGCATAAAGGCCTTGCCCTGCTAAATAATATGTCTAACATATCTACATTTTGAGGTTTCACAGAAACACATTTTCCAAGTTTTCTACTAGAACGGGACGCCATCCTCCCTAAGAGAAAATCCAATTTCGATCTACCATCAACACTCCTCACACACCGTTCAATGGTAATCCCTCTTTTCCTATGTTGTTTGCTCTGCTTCTTCTTCTGCAGCACACAATGACAGTAATGATTGGTGCAATCACCAAAATGATTAAAAGAATGGCTCCGGCGATGACACCCACGCTGTACTCTGCAAAAACATTACATCATCGTCATTAAGGTCACTTAACACTTGATTAAATTTTGATGGACACCGCAGGAATGTTGCTGCTCTATTGGTCCCAAGACACCGGGATGATTCATTTACTATCCACCCAGCAGATACAGTTATATCAATTATGAGTTGCATTAAATGTCTCTGAATCAGTCCATATAAATCTCTGATATGATACTATATCAGCTCTCTTCATACAGGGATGCGTTACAGCCGGTACAGTCCAGATCAGGGGGAGAGTGTTTATTTTGGGAAAGTGATACACTCCCTATCAGACAAAACTCCCAACGTTTGCAGTTGGCGCATGGGATTGTTGTGCTGAAAATCCCTGACAGGCCATGTTTTATTGTGAAAAGCGAAAGCATTACCTTCAAATATAGATGTGTCTTCGTCTGGTGAGCACTGGTAACTGCTGATCTCTCCGTATTGTTTGTCTCGAGATCGGAAGGGTAGGTAAGCCTGAACGTAAAAGCAGTAGCTCACTCCTTGCTCCAAGTCCGTCAGCTCAATAACGCTGCTTTTACTGATCTTCTCTTTCTGAGGAGGCAAACAAATAACGTAGGTTAAATATATAAATGATTCAAAATGTTTTTCATGTTGCTTATTCTCACCCCGGCTAACAGACTAACAGTAATATTTTGAAGCGTAATTTATTCCTGTGAGGCAAAGCATTTTAATAATGTACAGTAGAAATAAATATTTTTGTAACATTAGAACTGTCTTTACAGTGTGTTTTGATCAATTTAATGCATCACTGCTGAAAAAAGTATATATTTCTTTTAATAATCATTTTAAAAGTCTTCTGAATATAGACTTATAAGTTGACAGAAAAATGACAACAACTGAAAAAAAAAAGGTAAAGGAATTACTTGGAACAGGTTTTGGTCAGGAATTGCTAATACATTTACAGTAAATTTACAATAAAAAACAGTAACATTGAATTTAAAGTAGGAAGACTGAAATATAATTTTCTTGTAAAATATACCTCACTAATCTTTGTTTTATTAACAACTTGTTTTAAGATAAGACAAAATTTTACTGACAACACTAACCTTTCCTGTGCTCTTGGCTTTCCTGTAGGTAACCTTATACTGCAGGTTTTCTCCGAAAACATCCCGAATATTCATTCTGTCTCTATCCGCATCAAAGAGAGCCGTGGGGATGTCCTTTACGTGCAGAGTCATTTTCCTTTTGTCGCTGCTTACTTCTATTTCAAACTCTGGCCGGCCAATGGCAGCTAAAAGACAATCAAAGCAGAAGATCTTCACAATGGCTCATTATATTTCCGTCATTAAATAAAGGTGGCTGTGAAAGATACTGACTGTCATAGTAAGGGGAGAATTTCTCCGATCTGACATGAGGGAACTCGACCAGATCGGAGGAGACGCCCCGCATGGGTTCAGACAGGATGTCAGCGCTGTAATAGGCCTGCAGGTTTTTGAGCTCCGCAGTCAGGTCGCATTCAGTTTCCATCGTCCTGATACAGTGCGGCGTCCTTCGTCTGTCCTGGCTGAGTCTACAAGTCAATTACACAGACACTTAGATAGTAAAGAAAACATTAAATAAATAATAAATGACATAACATGAGTAAAAAGTGACAGGTTGGTACCTGCTGTAACAAGTCATGGGTGTGGAACTATGCAGAAGTTGCTAAATCTGCCTCGTGTCAGCGATTAATACCGAGCTTTTTGTTCATATACGTTTTTTCTGGATTTAATATTAATAAAAAAGCCTCTAAACCTTCTAAAATTTAAGCCAAATCAAATTGAATTAACCTGCAGGGATAAAAGCAATGCACTTTTAGTTAAACTACTATTGGAAATAGACGGAAGATTTAGTAGAAAAGTAAAAACAATAGAAACAAAACACATAATACACTTTTATTGCCCATTAACTATGCACCTTTATCGGTTTATGACCCTTTTTAGATTACACAGTGAGAATATAATCAATGAATTATGACTTAATTGGACATGAATCAAAATAATATTAGTTAAAGGCCAAGTCAAACTGAGTTTTTTATCCTGCAAGTGGGGACTGTGACAGATTTAGACCTTTTTTTACTATAATTGAAACAACATCTTTTAAAGTGTGGTAATAAATGTTGAAATTGAACCTGAATGGGTTCATTTAATAACTCCAGCACATTTTTCATAACTCTTATACAGCATTCAATGCAGACAATGAAGGCACCGATGCACAACTGTAACTGTAATATAATATCAAAAAATGGCGACTTACTCTGAAAATTCAACAGTGTAGGAATAATGCGTTGGTTTTGGGCTCCATGTTAATATGGATTTAAAGTTGATAGAGGACCAGGTTACGTTCTGTGCTTTCGGAAAGTTTTCTATGAAGCAGAAAGGCAAATAAAGCAATACATTATTAGAACGTTTCAAATAACTGGTTAACACACCGAATAAGAAGCATTCAATCGTTACCTCAACAGGTACGTGACTCACCTGAGGCGCAAGACCTCACGAAAAATAAAACCAGGGTCACTTCAAGCATGCGAAACTTCATTGGCTTGTAACTTTCCATATTGTCCCAGAGCGAAAATACTAATGCAATTACAGTACGAAGACCAGGAAAATTCCTTCTTTCAGGTAGGATAGAAATGAAGGTGAAACCTTGTCCCAAGTGGCTTATGAAGTCCTCCTTGTTTTCTGTCTGAGCGCAGAAATCCCAAACAGATTCTAGTAGGCTGGTGATTGCAGCGACACTAATGAAGCCCCGCCCTTCAAGGACAAGTGGTCTGTCTGCTTATGCATATTACCATTTATGGATTTCCGCGCTCACACCGGTTGATTACGCAAATTACTGTAGTATTCAAAGAATGTAAGGAAAGGAATATGTTACTGCATAATTGGAACTTAATAAGCATTTATTTGTTTTATTCGTGTGTGTGCGTATATATTGATTATATTCTGCTTATATAAACAGACACACGACTGTATATATTAAGAAAAATATGTTGTTTATATATTAAACATTTTTATATATAATATACATTGAATGCATTTTCTAAATATGTACTGTATGTGTGCGTATTAATAAAGACATAATAAATAAACACAGCACATACACAAAAATATTTTGAATGCGATTAATCACAATTAATCTCAATATGTATATATTATATATTTCAAACATCTACTTAACTCAATAAAATGTGGGCTATACACACACACACACACACATATAAATTATTATTTTCTCATACTGCTGATATTGGTGGTATTTAAACTGCAAATTTAAATGATTGATAAAATAATTAATAAATCACAAACATTTTACACCGTCTGATGTATTTAGTCACTCTTTACACCAACACATGTGCAGTGACATAAAATGCAAGAAAAATATAACAATAAGTCTCAAAAATCTAAAATATGCAAATGTCTACTTAAAATATCTCCTAATACTCTCAGAAATAAAGGTACAAAAGCTACAAAAACAAAAGCCTAAAGGGTTTTGGTACTTTTAAGATACATCTTAGTACTTAAAGTGTACACATTTGAACCTAATAAGTACAAAAGTGTACCTTTTGAAAATATAAACTTTTAAGATAAACTTCCAAAACTCATAATGCACTTACCTCATTAAACATGTAGAGGAGTTTTTCGGAACAGATTTAGAGAAGTGTTGCATTACTTCAGTTGCTCAACAGTGAATGGGTGCCGTCAGAATGAAAGTCGGTTTATGACCCTTTTTAGATTACACAGTGAGAAGCCCTTTGATATAATCAATGAATTATGACTTGATTGGACATGAATCAAAATAATATTAGATAAAGGCCAAGTCTCAAATAAGTCTCAAAAATCTAAAATATGCAAATGTCTACTTCCTTATATCTCCTAATACTCTCATAAATAAAGGTACCAAACTATCACTGGGACGGTACCTTTTCAAAAGGTACAAGTTTGTACCTAAAGGGTTTTGATACTTCTTAAGATACATCTTAGTACTTAAAGTGTACACATTTGAACCTAATAAGTACAAAAGTGTACCTTTTGAAAAGATACCGTCCCAGTATTTATTTCTGAGCAGCATCAGCTTTTGAATAATGTCCAGGTTACGAAAAACAACATTCATTTAGATCAGATTCTGATAGTGTCAACCTCATCCCTCATTATAAAGAACACCGAAATCAGGAATAAATAAGTTTAGCAAATAAACAGTTTTGAGACCGTTGCATTTGAATAGATTTTTGAGATATGCTTATTAGTGCTGTCAAATGATTCATTGTGATTTAAACATTATTTGAAGGGATGAGACACAAAACTCAACGTTTAATCTAATCATGCATTATGTCAGGCTTTCAATGGCTCATAGTCATAAACTCATGATAACCCCTATGACAGTGCTACTCATCAAATGCCCACAGTTTGTATTTCGGGGAAGTATGACTCCAGTTCTGTCCTAGTTTCAGGCGGTATGTGACGCTGGCACCTCCAGAGCGCTGAATGCCAGCAGGGGTCTTTTGCCCATTCAGATTCTTATGCAAATGAGCAGCTGGTACCTCACTCTCGCCCGTGGCTTTGCATGTTAAAACGTTTACAGGACTCAGCGCTTCCAGTAAACTCACCCAAAACCACCAAGTAATGAAATTACTGTATTTGAGAACCTCTTCATGTGCCAAATAGATACTTAATGCTGAAACCTATAGGCTTTGTCATATTAGCTAATCCAAGTTCAGAACTTCAGCTAATGTTCTGGGAAGGTTAAGTTACTGTATAATTAAACGTTCTTCAGGTAACGTTGACAGAATGTTTATTAATAAAAAAGTCTAAAAAAATCTAAAATGTGCAAATGTTTATTTCCTTATATCTCCCAATGCTCTCAGAAAAGAAGGTACAAAAGCTATCACTGGGGCAGTTTGTACCCTAAGGATTCGTTTTTGTAGCTTGAAGGTACATATTCAGACTTAAAGTGTACATTTTGTTTATTCAGTGCTCTCTGGTCT
Organism: Enteromius afrohamiltoni; assembly: GCA_034779775.1. Taxonomy (NCBI): domain Eukaryota; kingdom Metazoa; phylum Chordata; class Actinopteri; order Cypriniformes; family Cyprinidae; genus Enteromius; species Enteromius afrohamiltoni. The sequence goes on along the minus strand of JAUYWG010000064.1, from coordinate 13,986,985 downwards.
TTAACGGAATATTCACCTATTCAAAAACTCATAATGCCTCATAAACCTCATTAAACATGTAGAGGAATTCTTAGGAACAGAAGTGTTGCATTACTTCAGTTGCTCAACAGTGAATGGGTGCCGTCAGAATGGAAGTCCCAACGCTGATGAAAAATATAATCACTTTGATTCATTGCATATATGAATATGATCCATTTCTGATTAAAGTGTTTGTTTGAATAATGTTTTTAAAAATATATATTTTAACATTTAAAAGTATTATTCGCAAAATGTTAGTGTTTGTTGTTTTTTTCAACAAAAATGTATTTATTTATTTACTTTTTGCATTTTCAGAGAACATTTGTAAATAACATTTTCATGACAATGTTAAAGAATTTTCTTAGAACATTAATGTTGCTGTGATTATATGAAATTATGTAAAATTACACAATAAACACACACTCTGCACAGTTTGAAATATACCATTCAAGCGGAGAGCACAAACAGTGCTGATATTTAGGGATATTATGGGTTTATTAAAGGCCTATATCATTAATAATACTATACATTTTTATAGTTATTAGATGATTAATTTAACAGAAGATAGGACTTCTGACCACAAATATCCAAAAATAAAACTAATCATGAGTCATGACGCTCTCATGGCCCAGTGGCTATATTTGAACAGAAGTTCACGGATAGTTTAAATTTTTTTTTTTTGTATTATTATGCAAACATATACAATTTACAAGTGACAAATCAGATAAGGTCAACAAAACATACATGACAGACAACAACTCTTATTCCTACATATTCATACATGTACTTATATTCATTAATTTATTCTAGATGTATATGTATGTCAACTAGTGTGATGCATTTAAAAAGCATGACGCTCCTCCCCTCCCGTCACGCATACCCTGTGTCCTGTGTGTGTTTATGACCATGTGAGTATTGTATTATTATGCGTGTGCAGTTACAATCCATTTTTTTCTTCAATGGAACTGATCCCCGGAGGTGTCTCCTCCCTATCATTGTGCCTACGGGGTTTTTCTGAACTTTCTGATTACCCACCCAGATCATCTCAAGTGCATCTGCAGGAAACTGTGAGAGGATGTGAGGTCACAAACAATGGTCAGACTGAGGTTTGGCTGAACTCACTTACACTCTGTGAAACCCCACATGCTACTTAAATAAACATCCATGTCATATGCACTGTAACAAAAATGATAGATTTAGGAAAACATTTATAAAAATTAAAACACTGAGTAACTGCTTTTGTTCAACGTTTAAAGAGATTACAGAAAGTGACATACTAACCTTCGTGCAAGTGTTTCCTTTTGTATTTTGCTCATAAAACGGAGCAATTATTTATTACTTTCTTTGAGTTTAAACTATTAATAGCCTTATTAACAAAATGTTATCTTTTTTACCTCAAATAATGAAATAATATGCAAATATGATATGCCTTTTATTTAAAACAACTGAAATATGTGGAAAATCTCATCAAATATTCTTAATATTTTTATTTCTATTATACTTGTAAAGAAATTTTACTCTTGAGGCTTTCACTTAATATTCAATTCTTTTTTTTAAATGAAAAATTATATATTTTATATATAAATATAATTATATATTAACAATGCAGATTTGTTTTTAATATATTTACCAAGGGTGACAATAATTATGGCAATGACTGTAATTAAATATACAATATCGGTTGATATCAATAAATGAAAGTGTTTCTAATTTTGGTAAATAGTTATGACACCAATATATCATTTAATTATGATGTTAGTGTAACGGATCGCGGGAGTCGTGTGGATCCATTTGCAAGGATGTTTATAGAGAATAGTCGTACAGGCGTGGGTCAATAACACAGGCAAACAACCAATACAGGGAGAAAGCAATACTCAGAGTCGGGGACAGGCAAAAGATCAGGGCAGGCGGCAAAATGGCGGAACACAAAGACAGGCGGAAAATCAAACACGGGTAATAAACAACAAGAACAGGATAAACGCTTGGAAACGACAGCCGGGGCAAATCGTGACTTCGCAACCAGCTTGGGCAAAAGTCAGGCTTTAAATAGTCCCAGGAACGCTCCAAATCGGCGCGAAAACGCCGGGGTACGTGAGACAAAAGAGTCCGGGTGGAAACACTTAATACTCCGGCGAAGGTTCCCGCTGCCGCTGGGCGGAGAGGGCCACAGAGGAGCGGTCCGTGACAGCTACAATCTGTATTGTTAAATGCACTATATAAATAAAAGTAATTGATTGATTGATTACTTAACATTATTTCAGTCTGAAACATCATGTGATCCTTCAAAGGTGCTTATTCTGATGCAGCAAGGCATGAAATAGAATAGAATAGAATAGAATAGAATAGAATAGAATAGAATAGAATAGGGTCACACCCTAGTTTGGGTACCCATTATCACTATTTATCAATCACGTTTGTTTATAATAGTGTAATGTATAATGATGAGATTAAATGGTTTATTTATTAAATGCAGAGATGGTCTTTGTAATCAAAATGACGATAATCACTAGAAATTAGGTGCCCCCAGAAATGATTATTTACTAACTAGTTACTACGACTAGTTAATAAGGGAGCTGATAAGGAATTTTTCTTTTTTAAGTACTAATAAATAGCCAATAGTCTAGTAAAGTTTCTAGACAATTATAGAAAAGAATAATTTCTAGACAAGAAAAACTTACTTTTCCTTACTGGCTTAATTCTTACTTTCTACTGACATTCAAATATAAAAATAAGCACAGCCAGAGCTGTAGTCAATGTCGGCTTTGTTCAAGACAATTCCAAGACCAGACTAGTCGAGTCAGAGTCAAGACCGAGTCCAAAGAGGTTTGAGACCAAGTCAAGTCTAAGTCCAAAAGTCCAAAATAAGAAAAAAAGGATCCTCCTCAACACCGCATACTTAAATATTGATAATGTATGTTTTTAAAAAAATAATAATAATAATAGAATGGATACGTTTTGGTGCTACTGGGCATGCGCACCTAATTGCACCATCACAGTACAACAATAATGATTATTTCATTATTGTAAAGGGTAAGTTTAGGGCCCGGATAGGTGCAGACATTAATAAAACACAGATAGAAATTTAAATTAGAAACTCCTAACTTTTCAGAACAGCAAGTGTTACTGGGAGTCATGTGACAAGAACCAACCAATCAGCATCCTTTCCTTTTGAGTGTGCATACTAAATTTTTTTTTTATTTGTTTCCAAACAATTCATTTTAGCTACATTTAAATAATAATAATAATAAAACATTGAAAGTTAGTTAACTAAATTTGATTTAAAAGTTAGTTAACTAAAATTTATTGCAACCACAAAATTAAGTAAATTCAATTAATCTTTTTTTTCAGACTAAGACATTATAGCATGTACTACTACATTATACTATATTCTTGATGATAAATATATATCAACCCCTAAAGTATGTATGTATGTATTCTATTTTCAGAGCCTTCATTATTATAATCTAGCCCAGGGGTGCCCAAACCTGCTCCTGGTGAATGATTGTCCTGCAAAGTTTAGGTCCAACTCTAATCAAACACACAACTAATTGCACTTTTTAGGATCGCTTTCAAATTAAAGGCATGTGTGTTTGATTAGAGTTGGAGCTAAACTTCGCAGGACAGTCAATCACCAGGTGCAGGGTTGGGTAACCCTGATAGCCTAAATAGCACATCTGCTGAATTGTAAATAACATCCGTATATAAATTTAAACTTAAACTTTCAGACTGAACAAAACATATAGGTATTCCAAATTGTATCATTTCCTTCCAAACACCGGTATAATCACCCCCTCTGACATTGACATGTTTTTGAAATGTGTTTTTTATTAAAGCAATACCCAATTGTGCAACTGTGGTCATTTCAACTATGTACAAAAGGACATAGTTTGCAGAGAATGCACAATACTAGCTAAAATAGATTTCAAATGCCAAGGACAATCCCAAAGCAATTAGCAACTACAATCATGGCATACCTAATACACAGCCCAGAAGAATCCCTCAAGGCAAGCAAAGGTTATCTACTGTATGTACAATGACAGCCGAGAGAGCTGCGTTCATCATCAAAATGACAGAGATGAAAAGGCAAAAGGCATTTTTAAGTTATATTAAGAGCCTTTTCTTTTTAACCCTGGACTGCAGAAGAGCTTAAATAATCAACACTATTGTATCTGTAATGACTAATGTCAGAGAGACAGCCATGCATTTGCTGATACTCAAGTGAAAAGCTTGTAGGTCATTACAAACGATTTGTGATGTTCACTGTTTAAAGAACCCACTTTCATCTATTTTTATATCACGTCAGAGCAAAAGACTAAGACAAAAAATTAATATACTGGTTTATTTAATGTTAGTTTTTATAAAAATGCTGTAGATACTCCAAATGATTGAATCAAAAATGTATATTAAAAATCAATCCATGTACAGCATACTGTATATCCATACTTACACACTTGTCTGTTATATATACACAGACAACAAGAGAAAATGGATAACAAGCATTGTAAACTATATATAAAGTGAGAATATCTGAACAAATGATTCCAGAAATCCATTTTTTGTGAGGGCAGTGGGGTCACAAATAAGGGCGCCTGCAGAAACACTTGCACACAAACACATATATCAACCTCAGCCTATCTGTGGAGAGGAACGAAATGAGATTTTTTTTTCATGGTCTGGTATGGCGGTTTGCGGAAATGCATGAGGCGTTTTATAATCACAGATTCTAGGATTGGGTGTCAGAGAAGGCTTGGGTGACGATCTATCACTGACTCACCGCAGACATGGGAGGTCTTTAAAAGATATGACTTCAAATGCATTGAGCAGAGCTTCTGTTCTTTGGCCCATTACTGCCTTGTTGGTGAGCTACGCACATTATTAAACTATTGGAGCACATCAGAAACCCACATGAACAGGATAAATAAGAACATAAAAAAAGGACACACAAACAAAAAAGTTAATATTAAATATTTACCATCATGAATGTGTTAAAAAACTTAAAACAAGCTTTGTTGTGGAGTGGCAGCTATTAAAACATCCAGCATCCATACCAGTAGGTGTCATTATAAAAGCCTAAAAAAGTGGCCGAATTATGGGTAATGAAAGGTATGTATTTTGGTTTTGGGAGTCCCCAATAGCAGGATGACATGCACTTAAGGTCAAAAAACACTTCTATTGTCTTATAATATTAATTTATTTTTACCTTTTATGCTCAACAAAACAATTTGTGCAAAGATTAATTTTACTAAACCCCTCCTTTGTGTGACATTGATCTGCTGTGATTGGTCATATTGGTCTCATTTGGTCTCAAACACTGTTTGTGAGCACAGTGCTGCTTTGTGTACAGCGCATAAACTCGTTATTTTTATATATTTGCATCGCTTCATAAAATTAATATTTCTGATATCTTTAATACCTTTCTGGGCCTTGTCAGTGTGCATTATGTAGGAGTCAAGCCTGTAATGATAAATAAATAAATAGTTTATTCATCCATCCATCTATCCATCCATCTTCTTCCGCTTATCTGGGACCGGGTCACGGGGGCAGCAGTCTAAGCAGGGATGCCCAGACTTACCTCTCCCCAGACTCTTCCTCCAGCTCTTCCGGGGGAACACTGAGGCGTTCCCAGGCCAGCCGAGAGACATAGTCCCTCCAGCATGTCCTAGGTCTTCCCCAGGAGGCATCTAGGAGGCATCCGGAACAGATGCCTGAGCCACCTCAGCTGGCCTCTCTCGATGTGGAGGAGCAGCGGATCTACTCTGAGCTCCTCCCGAGTGACCGAACTCTTCACACATCTCTAAGGGAACACCCATCCACCCTGCGCAGGAAATTATTTCGGCCTCCTGTATCCAGGGTCTTGTTCTTTTGGTCATAACCCAAAGATCAGGACAATAGGCGAGAGTAGGACATAGATCGCCGGTAAATCGAGAGCTTCGCCTTGCAGCTCAACTCCTTCTTCATCACGAATCTCCCGTTCCATTCTTCCCTCACTCGTGAACAAGACCCCAAAAAGCAGAGATGAGATCCTGTGGTCCCCAAACTGGACCCCCTCCTGCTAACTTAAAGATACTTAAACCCCTCCACCTGAGGCAGGAACTCCTCACCAACCTGAAGGGGATAGGCCACCCTTTTCCGGCTGAGAAACATGGCCTCAGATTTGGAGGTGCTGATTCTCATTCCAACAGTTACGCACTCAGCTGCAAACAGCCCCAATGCCCACTGTAGGTCTTGGTTCGAAGAACCCACAGGACAACATAATCTGCAAAAAGCAGAGATGAGATCCTGTGGTTCCCAAACCGGACCCCCTCCTGCTCCTGACTGCGCCTAGATATCCTGTCCATAAAAATAATGAACAGGGCTGGTGACAAAGGGCAGCCCTGCTGGAGTCCAACATGCACTGGGAACAAGTCTGACTTACTGCCGGCAATGAGAACCAAGCTCCTGCTTCCGTCATACAGGGACGGATAGCCCTTAGCAAAGGGCCCCAAACCCGTACTCCCAGAGCACCCCCCACAGGACACCGCGAGGGACACAGTCTGCTTCCTCAACGGAAGACGCCTCGGTGGGATTGAGGAGATCCTCAAAGTATTCCTTCCACTGCCCAACAACTCCCCAGTTGAAGTCAGCAGTTTCTCACACCCACTGTATACAGTGTTGGCAGGGCACTGCTTCCACCTCCTAAGGTGCCGGACAGTTTGCCAGAACCTCTTCGAGGCCGACCAATAGTCTTTCTCCAGGGCCTCACCGAACTCCTCCCATACCCAAGTTTTTGCCTCTGCTACCACCCGGGCTGCAGCCTTCTTGGCCCACTAGTACCTATCAGCTGCTTCAGGAGCCCCACAAGACAACCAGGCTCGATAGGACTCCTTCTTCAGCTTGACGGCATCCCTTACTTCCGGTGTCCACCACCAGGTTCAAGGGTTGCCGCAACGACAGGCACCGGACACTTTGCTGCCACAGCTTCGAACAGCCGTATTGACAATGGAGGCGGAGAACATAGTCCACTCGGACTCAATGTCTCCAACCTCCCTCAGGATCCGGTTAAAGCTCTGCCGGAGGTGGGAGTTGAAGGCCTCCCTGACAGGGGGCTCTGCTAACTGTTCCCAATAGACCCACACAGTACGTTTGTACCTGCAGAGTCTGTTCAGCTTCCTCCCTCGCCAAAGGATCCAACTCAGGGAGACCCTACCAGGGACATATAGTCCCCAACAACATAGCTTCTAGGATTATTCAGGCACTCAAACCACTTCACCATGGTAAGGTGGTGATCTGAGGAGAGGAGAAAATAAATAGTTTAATTCTCGTCATTATACATACCATCACTCTGTTCTCCTATTTCATAATGTTCAGTGCTTTGCTACAATCTGTATTGTTAAAAGTGCTATATAAATAAAAGTGACTTGACTTGACTCAAATTCACTAAATGTCTGATGTATATGGCACTAGAATGTGGAAACACTTTCACAAAGGCAAAAACTTGATTGGCTGACTCCCAGAATCAGATTTTGATTAAAGATCACCATAACATTTTTTCCCTTAAGACTAACAATGTGCGCTAACATAATAAATATTGTACATTTAGATTTCATGAGGACTTTTTTGCTAATCAGCAAAGTCTGTGGTTGTGTCTTCCATTTGCATACCTGTGTGTCCTTTTGGCTAAGGACAAAATGATAAGAAAAAAAAAAAACTTTTTTAACAAATTAAATATATTTGAGTGGGTCGGAAACACTTAGTTTTAAGGACTGTCACTCAGCCCAAACCAATTCCCACAAGAAAATGAAACAAAGGGCTTCATTAGCATATGTGACCCTTCATTACGCATATGACTACTGAATGATGCATAAGAGCTCCACTGAGCTTCTGTTATTAGCAAGGGCCTTCACCTTTGACGTTTCATACCTCTTATATTTCATACTTTAATAACGATCCTTCATAAGACTTGATGGATATCCCTCGTTATCGGATTGAGGCGTCACTGGACTTTAGAAGTTGTCACATCAAGAGAAATAGTGGCAGGCACAGGGTGGTGAAGGCTTTGATTTGAGGTTAGTTATCTCTGCATGCTTTACCCCTTTACTTATTTAAATATGCCTCAATTCCACTAAGATCTAAGGTCAGGTCAGTAAAGATGAGAAATCTTTCACTAAGGACTGACAATGTACATAACATATGACTTTAAAAGAATGTAAAGCTATATAAATTATATATCTATATAAATTCAATAGTTGCAAATGTATTACTGACTCAATAGTAATAATATACATGTATATATATATATATATATATATATATTAAAGAAAAAGTACAGATCACAGAGAACACTGCTTAAAGCCAAAGCATGCACGGTAACCATTGACCAGGACTGGTCAGTTTTGAACGGCATTGTGTCTGGCCATCTGTGACTCTTCTTTGTGCTGTGAAGATTTATTTGGTTTCCTGAGTATACCAGACAAGTAACCGGTGATCAATTCACTTTTTTAACCCAGACTCCCAAAAGAACACTCTGGGACAGAGGTTATGGCCCAAGTCTGACCTCTTTCACGTGGACATTGATCGCAAGCTAATGATTCTATGCAATCAATATCACAGTGGGATTATGTGATTCAACCCATTCAGAAAGCTCCTCTTTATGGGGTCAATCAAGAAAATGCCCCATGAATAAAAAGATAAAAATGGAAGTTTGAATTTTTCACACAACAGAGAATTCTGTAATACATGGCTCCAAAGAATCACTGACATTTTCAGGTCAGTCTGGTAGGAAGTCCAAGAGAGCCTTGCTCTCCTTTTTGATCAAAAGGTCAACACAGCAGGGTCTGTTATCAGCTTTATAAGCAAGCCATGAGGAATGGGATGGCTTCATTCCTTTATGGTTTTCAAGCAATAAAGGTTCCTCATATGCTGGCTGCATGTCTGGTGGTGTGAGATTATTGTCATGTTTCTCCCACATGGCTTCTCTTTGTACAGATTTCCACAGTTCAGCAAAGCCAGCCACTGATAACACTGATTTCACCTTCATCTCTCTCATCTCTTCACCTCTCTCTCTCTCTCTCACGCACACACACACACACAAATCACTGCTTATGTTCAAACAAAATCAGAGGGCTCACACAGACATTGAATAACTAGTCTTAGTAACTTAGTAACTAGTCTTTTATAGTTCTTTAATACATTTTCCATAATTTCCTAGATTACGCTGCTATACTTAAAATGAAAGCATATTATATAAATATAGATTATATAAACATTATATCCTCTAACAGAGTGGTTCCCAAACACGTTCCTGGAGGCCCCCCAACACTGCAAATTTTGCATCTCTGCATCTGACACACTCATTTAAAAAAAAATACTTACAATTGGCAGCAGTCCTGGTGGGGTCAGGGGGACAGTCCACTATGGCACAACCCCAGCAGCTTTAAAGTGCCCCTACAATGCCTATATCATCTAATATGATCTTTCATGTGTCATGTGAACATAAACTATCTGAAAAGTTGTGACGCTGACAGTGCACGATAAATAATGTTAGCTCACATTCGCCTAAATGTGCCCTCAGGAATTAGAATCTTTTTCTGTTACGGATCCATGTCACTAAGTAACATGCAGTATTTGCATAATGTTCGCCCACGTTCTACGTCGCGAAAAACTTGCCCACTCACAAACAGTACAATTTCCACATGGATTACATCATGACAAGAAGACGCTGTATCCTGTGAGAGTAAATTTGTTTTATATGCTCTTCTGAAAGATAAATCTACAAAGAATAAGTGGTTAACATAAATATTTTCAACAACACCTCAGCAGAACAATCTTTTGTTGTTTTCGCGACATTTTACTGATGACTGCTTTTCCAATCTTGGAGTACAACACGATATTGTCTTGAAAGATCAGTGCCCAGTTCACGTGGATCGGCTTGCTCCTTTGAACTGTAAGTATGATTAATACTTGACAATTGTATTTTCTAGCGATCGTCCCACACTGACTTCTTTGCCCCCCCATACAATCTCCTCAGAACCACTGCACTATTTAATTTTGCACATTCAATATTGCACATAATCATTGCACTACACTGTACATACCCACTTGTAAATGTACATATGCATTGCACGTCACATTTGTAAATTTCTGATTATACGTTTTTATACATAGAGTATGTCAATATGTCTGATATAGTAAATAACAACCTGTAAATAATGCTCATATCTACTGCTTATTCATAATACTAGCAACCTGTACATTGTTCGTCTACTTGTAATTCCTGATTATAGTTAATGCAAACTGTATATTATGTTCACATTACTGTACATCCATCTGTAAATATTACCAAGTTTCTACTTGTACATATCTTCTATAAGTGCAATTATAACTTATATATATATACCTATCCTGCACTTATTGCTCATTGCGTGCTGGTTAGACCTAAATGTTTGTTTAATGCAGTGTTACACATTATACAATGTTGAAGTTCACAATGTAGAGGTGTGCCCGATTCACTTACAAAAACAAATTGCGAGCACTTTCCATGTTAGTCCTTGCTAACTACAATACTTGACATTCTCTCAGAAAGCACCTCTAGTAATGTCAGAAAGTATAGTTTTGGTACAAGCTCTGTGGACCGCTGTAGCGGTAGACCAATCATAAAGGACTGCGCCATCTGACCAATCACAGCAGTGAGGGCTTACGGAAAGGAAGGGTTTAGACAGACTGATTCTTCGAATTGCTTCACACAAGTCATTTACAAATCATTTAAAAATGAGGTAAAATTAAATCTATTTTTGGAGAGAACTAAAGTGTTTTTTGACCTTGCATACATGTAAACATGTTTTAAGAGACTCATAAAAAAACAATATTAGCAACCTTTAAAATTTTAAGTTGTCTAATTTGGCATGGTCTCCCTGCTGCCCTAATAGTAGTGTAACATACGCTCAGAGTCATTTGGATCAGCGGAAACAGGCAGGAATTGTAATCACCAACAGACAGTTGAGGTTGTAGGCACTCTGAAGTCGAGCATGGTGAAGATCTTGATCACCATCTCCATGTACTGCTCCAGAGAACATCCCTCGTCGCGACACGCTAATTCCACCTGGAGATCGTGCCGGAGTCCGCAGCGATATATTGCCTTTAGGGGAGTCCTCTGCCATCCTGATTGAGCCACCAGAGTCCTGAACGTGAGCATATAATCTGCTGCCATCGAGGTGCCTTGACGAAGGTTGAGAAGCTTTTCCTCAGCCTCTTTACCGTCAGCGGAGTGGTCGAAAAGCTTCAGGAAGTGCTCACAAGAAAGAAACAACAGGGGCTGTCATCGCGGTAAGCTTACCACACTGTAAAAAATGGCCAAGAACTTAACGGTAAAAAACATGAAAATGCTACAGTAAAAATCTGTTTAAAAATTCCTGTTAAATTTACAGGGAAAAAACATAAATTGACATTCCCAGAATTCCATCCAATATGTTTCTTCTTAGTTTTTATGTATCAGTTATGTTTATTAGGGTTGCATGTTACATACAATGTTGTTAAATAAATGCTTATTGCCCATTGCCGATTGAGTGATCAAGTGAGTCCGGGTAGGAACCTTAGTAAGCCAGACAAGGTTCCCGCTGCTGGCGGTCGGAGAGGGCCACAGAGGCAGTGTTGGTGACAAGTAGTTAGGCTTTCCTTTTATCTATATACATATCCTTACAAGTACAATTTTAGATGTATTATTTGTTTCCCTTTCAAAAATTGCTCTTGAATTGTCCTAGATTGTACTTTGATGCTATTGGACTCTGCACAAACACTTTTCTAGTTAATACTATAGTGCTTTTGAACCATAATAAAAGTGCAGCCTAGGCCCACTGGAAATACGTCTCTTCATACATTTTTGCAAAACTGAAAAAAACATACCTATACATACAAATCGCTGCAGTATCCAGTTGAAATGAATCTCCCAAAACTTTTATTCCTTTTCACACAAAATTATGATTTACAGGTACATTTTTTATTAATATATTTTATTGATTAATAAAACTGTTTACACAATTAGCTTGCAGAATTTTATACTATGACTTTGCAACATCCTGCAGTAGTAGAAAACTTACTGTACTGGGTGAAGAAGGCTAATTAGTTTATATTACTAATTCCGCAGCAACTAGTTACCTGTAATGCAGTGGATTACTCAGAGAGGGCAAGTATAAACAGAGTCAGGTTAGTATCAAGGTAAGGATATTGAAACATTTATGTTCTTGTTTGCTGTCACTGCTTAGTTTTGGTTTAGTTTTCGTCCTTCCTGTGTTTCCTTATTTGGTTATTTTCCTGTTCTTGTTTAGTTGATTAGTTACCCGATCCACCTGTGCTCCTCACCTGTCCTGATTTCTCCCTAATGTTTTCCTGTTTAAAAGCCCATTTAGTTTGTCTTTTGTACGATTATTAACGTTGTTTTGTGTTTGTGTAGCTTGCCTGTATTTTGAATCACTTTGATTAAAATTGCATTGAAAATTTACCTGTCCTGCCTTCATCTGTCGGAGACGTGACAGATATGAGTTAGTAGTAGCGATATCAATGAGTCCACTTGTTGCATCAATGAGCTCTGACTTTGACTCGGATATGGTGTGTGTCTTTATGTTGTGGTTGATTGGGATGGGAGTGGATTCAGGTGTTGGGGACAGGTGATCAGAATTCTGGTGAGAGTGAGCGTTGTGACTGCGTGAAGGTGGAGCCTGGTGTGTCTGTGACATTCCCACAACAAATTTCAAAAGTTCAAAAGTTTTTTTTACTATAGTATGGTTCACAAACGCTATAGTATTGACTATGAGTTACTATAGCATTTTTCAGGTGGTCTTGAAAGACATGAAATGAAGACCCTCAACATGGTGAACCAACAAGTAAAAAAGCAAGAAAAAGAAAAAAGAGAGTTCATACCAATCGGCTATGTGAAGCTTTAATTGGCTGTGTGGCTGTTCTGAATTTGGAGCTGGTATTTACTTGATGAATTAGAAGAGAGGTCCAGTTAATAAATCAGCTGAATGATGAATCAAGGCCTTAAGTAGGATATTAAGATTTATATCAGCGGTCTGGTACCACTGACAACTACACAATCACTTCTTAGCAGACAAATCCACATTGCTGCAGACAGGCTGATTCTTTATCACACACAGAGAGAGAGGGGGAGAGAGGGAGAGGGAGAGAGAGAGGGAAGGAGGGAGGGGGGGCTGTGCCCAGGGAGGAGTGATGGAGCTCAGCTGCATTAGAGATTGAAAAAGGAGGAAGAGGGTGAGAAAAGAGAGAGGAAATAAAATAATAATGTACATGGGCATGAGAAATGGAGAGTACAGAATGAAGGGTAGAGATGGGGAGAGCTACAAAAGAGAGGACACATGTTTTAGAGGAGAGAGGAGTTTCTTACCAAAGGCTGGCACATGAGAGGGGAGTGTGTATGTGCGCCCGTCACACTCTGCCTCACTCTCAGCGCTCGCTGATGGTGAGTTATTTACCCCAGTGTAGACTCTGGAGGTCACAGTAATTGCTTTTTTCCTGCTCCTGCAGCTCACAGGAGGAGAGAGGCTTTGTTCCTAAGATGCAGGTGATGTCCACCACCTGCCATGTCTTTGAAAAGGAAAATATTCGAATAAAAAGGTTATTGGTAGGAGGGCATGTCTTGACAGGGATGTACACTAAAAAATATATGTTAAAAAGAAGTTGTCTGATTTCTATGAAAATTCTTAAACAAGATACATTTGTTTGAGGAAAAACAGTGTAAGCCAAACTGACTTGTTTTCAAGAGTAATTTTAGTGTATTTATTTCTTTTACAGTTCATTGTTTTCTTGTTATAATAATGCATGCCCTACAAAAGCCAAAACACAAATAGCACTAACATTGCAACAGAAAAAAATGGCTGTAATTTTAAGACAAACTCATTTGTCAGGAATATTCAAACTTGGGTCTGGAGAATTCATGTGGGACCAAAGATGTATGCAGGTTGTTGAAATATTTCTATTCAGTTTTGTAACGATCAGGAGACGAGGAGTCATGAGCAGATTGTTTATTTACAAGACAGAGTGATACAGGCAGGGTCGATCATCAGCATAACAACGTTATAGGAGGCATAGACAGAAGAGAGTAGTCAGGGTCCATGCGTGAAGCAAGTCCAAGCAGAGTCCAAGGGGTGAGGCAAAAGGCAAAAATCCAAATGAGAGCAGAGGTCGGCAACAATAAATCCAAACAAAGTAACAAGAACATGGGGGAAAACGCAAGACAGATCGACAGTGCTAATAGACCATACACATAAAACTAGGTCAGAGGGTGAAGCCAACAATGAAACACCATGACAATAAACAAGTTGACAACATATGTCAACTTGGTGGGAACCATGACAACATATGAGATGGGCAGTGACAAGAGTACATTGAAAGGAGTCCATGAATGAAAACAGACAGAAAACAAACACATACACACACAGTTTGCAGGGGGCTGGATTGCCATCAGCAGACTGGCACATCCAGCTGATCATGACATAGCCCCCCTCTAAAGGGCGGCTTCCACTCGCCCCAGCCTTAGGAGCCGGCAGAAACGGCCTCCAGCAAGCCAGATCAGGTGGCGGGAACGCCCACCTGGGCGAATGTTACAAACTGGTAATTCTGCTGTGTTGTGTGTCTGTGTGTCTGCTTTCCCAGAAAGCTACCTGATTGGCTCCTGCAAGCTGATTAGTGCCGTTCTCTGATTGGTCTACAGAGATTTAAAAGTCCTGACATCACTTCCTTAGGGGCTGTTGGTGGCCATTTTGTAAACTGAGTGGTGTGTTTCGTGGATTGTGTAGAGAGAATTGTGAGTTTTTTTTGCTTTGTTAGTTTGTGTATTTTGCTGTAAATATCTTAACAACGATTTACTGGTGTATCGGACTTATTTTTCCCATTTGACGCTGATTTTTGGATTGCCCTCTAAATTTGGTGTTTGACACATCTTTGTAAATATTGTAAATATTAAATTGGGACAGTAGGAAGCTTGATGCCATTTTTGTTTAAGAATTCATTTGTTCTGTGTTTTTGTGATAGGAAGTTAGGGAAGGGGATTTTATTTCATTTTTATTTTGTTTTGAGTAGGTAAGGTAGATGTTTGAAAACCAGGACTTTTTGTTTGTTATTTTGGCCTTGTCAGCTCCTGAACTTAACCTCCCAATAAACAATTATTGTAAAGAAAATCTGTTGTTCTGGTTAGTCCTTTCCTGTTGCGCTTCTTCCCTAGACGGGGTGTAACAGCGAAACAGACAGCAAGGCCATCTTCCAGGGCGGAGCTGATGGCAGCAGAACCCCTCTGGTTTGGCCAGAATGTGACCGAGCCCTCTTGGGGCCACCAGACTGACTTTGCGCCCTCGAGAACCAACCAGTCATAGCCAACGCCCTTTTAGACCAGACTGACACTGACATCGCCCTCTGTGACTGAATAGACTGTGATTACTGACTGCCCTGACACAATGAGGACCTCCTGTAGCTTCCCAGGCTGTGTAACCAGGACCGATGGGAAATGACACGACCCCTCGTATGGTACTACGGGGCTAGGACTCGCTAAAACTTGGCTGTAAACAATGAGGGCCTTCTGCAGCTTTTCAGAGTCCGTAACCGGGTCCGACTGGACACCACACCACACAGCCCCTCTTGCTGTGAAGTGATGGTCGAACCCATCACTAGCGGATCTTGGATCAATAGGATGGGTGGCAGTTCTTCCAATTGTAAAACACGAACTGACTGAGCATCATACCGTACACCAAGTGGTGAAACTGGTACCGACTGGATGCGAAACAGTGTACTGGGTTGAGTGACAGTACAATAATACACAGTCTATGAGTTGTGCCAATGTCCAACCGGGATATTCTTCAGGCAAAGCAAACAATAGATCCTGGTCCAACCCAGCTAAAAAACACGTTTTAATATTCTCTTCCGTTGTGACGATGAGACACCGAGAAATCTTCAACATACCTCTCGTTGGGGACTGAAACCTGAGTATAATCCTGCCTGCGAGGCAAACAAAGGTCTTTGGTGTTGCATTGATCTAAACAATCGCTGAATCCTCGGTGATGGTCCATTCTGTAATGATCGGGAGATGAGGAGTCGTTCGGATTGATGAGCAGATTGTTTATTTACAAGACAGAGTGATACAGGCAGGGTCGATCATCAGCATAACAACGTTATAGGAGGCATAGGCAGAAGAGAGTCGTCAGGGTCCGTGCGTGGGTTGAAACAAACAGTAAACAGGGGAGAAGCAAAAGGCGAAAATCCAAATGAGAGCAGAAGTCGGCAACAGGTGAACACGGGTGAAAACGCAAGACAGATCGACAGTGCTAATGGACCGTGGCAACACACAAACATTTCCGGGTTATATACACACAAAACTAGGTCAGAGGGTGGAGCCAACAATGAAACATCATGACAACAAACAAGGGGGCGGAGACATGAGTGACAACCGTGACAACATATGAGATGGGGAGTGACAAGAGTACAATAAAATGAAATGAGTTCATGAATGAAAACATACACACACAGTTTGCAGGGGGCTGGATTGCCATCAGCAGGCTGGCACATCCAGCTGATCATGACAAGTTTCTTATTCATGAATATAAAGAGGCACTTAATAAAAACCTTAAACATAACATTTTAAACATTTGTTTTGGCTTTAATGTAGTAACAATATAATGGCAATTTAAAAATAATATTTCTTTTTAATTACAATTTTCCCCTTAGTTCTAAATAATTTAAATGCGACTACAATTACAACAATAAAGAAAGTTAAAACAAGACAGTTCTGGTAGATGACTATGGAGAAGTAACAGAAAAATTTGTCAGTCATATGCAAGGAGAAAATAAGAGGTAGAAGATGAGCAGAAAGAAACTGAGAAGAGAGAGAAACTGGTCTTAATAAGGTAAATAGAGTAAGAGAAATGAGAAGAGATTCAGAGAGAATGGGTATCTTAACTGTTTCCTCTCTTTCAAGAATGGCATCCAAACAGGCGTGAACAAGAGTAATTGATGTTGCGGTTGTGGCTATTGAGGATGTGAAGAGCTCTATTAGAGAACTAACAGATGGGTTTTCACCCTCGCTCATAATTAAGCCTAGAGAACAATTGAACACTCAAAACCATTTAGTTGCACGAGTAATGAGCTAAATTAAAGGTCTGACGAAAAGAGCAGGATTACCTTTAGACTCACCAGCCATAACGGAACCTATTAAAAGAAAACACACACACACACACACACACACACAGTTGATTTTCTGGGTAAACATTCTATTGCATAACATGTTACACATTGGTGATGATGGCTACAATTATTGTCTCAGAAAAATGTGATATTGAAAACTTGGATTTGATTCTCTCATCTTAAATCCACCTCAGTAGGTAGTATTTGTAAGATTTTTTTATTGATAAACCTACACATATTTTCAGTGGTGATTCCTTTACACAAGTATGGAAACTAATTCCAAGTCTCATTAAACATATGCTTAATTGTATAGTTCACACACTAAACATTAAAATTCTGTTATAATTTACCTGCCCTCACGTCATTCCCAACCTGTTAGACAAAAAGAAAATACAGATACAAACCTGACAAACTTCTGCCGATCTATTAAAAGTCTATTTAAAAGTCTATAAGTCTATCTAAAAAGTTCATAAAGACATCATAAAATAAACCCTTATGATTAACAAAGCTTGTATTCACATATAAACTTTTGTCAGTGCACATATATAAAGCACATCTAATATGATCAATAGAATCTCTACCTTTGTGTGCTTCATATGCAACAAACAACCTCAGAGCTTGTTCCTATGTAAGCTCAAACATTACATGCAAGAACAGATTTACATTTACCCTGGCTTCCGCAACTTTAAAGCTCATAGGAGCTTAATCTGGCCAAGCTACCTTACTACCTAACTTCTGGAAGGCGGGCTTAACCTGCACCCATCAGATGCCTCTGTATACTACTGGATGAATCTACAACCAATCAGACCACTCATTCTGATGACGTATGCATAGCGACGGAACCTGAAGCCACCATAACCAATTGTAGCTAGCTTCATTAAAGCAGAAAATGACTTTACTTACTTTAATTACTTCTGAAAACCTGTCATGAAATTTCTCAAATCAGCTGCGACAGCAGAGTCGAACGATTGTTGCTGCTCGGTACACGCCATGTTTGAAAGCTGGTATGGTTTACGGTCGCAGAAGTGCAGAAAAGCTCTAAAATGGCAGCTTTGCCAGACTAACTTTGCTTGCGAAAGGAATGTAGTGTCACAGGAAGTATGGGCGGGCCCAGGTTAATCTACGTTAAGATAAAACACACATTACTATATAATGCAGTGCTCCCAGTTATGTACATTATTCTAGCACACAAACACATCTAGGTGCTCAGATCCTGATGCTTTTAATAACCGCAGATATGTGGAGCAGTAATGCTGTCATGATACAGTATATAGTCTGGGTAACCAGGAAGAGGGATGAGATAAATAAGAAAGAAAGCACTCGAGTGGGCCATTACACATGTTTACAACACAAGGGCTGGTTGAAGACATCTGTCCATCCAGCTGTTCAACACATGCTATAATCATGTTCATGAAAACATGTATGTATTTATACGTTCATAAAGTAGAACACACAACTGGAACACACACAACATCACATGTGGTGCCAACACAGGAAATGAGAGATGGTTTCTGATATTATTCAGGTTTTAAGGTTATGTCAAAACCCTGAAAAGGTCACCAGGTCCACGTTTTTTTTCAAGTAATTCCATCTCTCATACAGATCTTATATTTTTCAATTGAAATCCTCTGGGACACTAAGACAAAAGACTTCAGTGATTAAATGCCTTTGGCCAATGTCATGCTATCGTTGAGCATCTGTCTGCAAAGTTGTGGTGTTCCACACCACTGGCACTAGACACACAACTGTCATTAGCTTTTTGGGCGACTGAGCATGTTGTATCGGCTTTTGAAGCAACCAATAATGAGAACTGGGGAAAGAAACCCCTTTGATTGGCTCTCTCTCTTAGCAAACCATATGTATATATGTCTTATTTCATTATATATTGTGGCGGGTGGCTATCAGCGTCGCCCTGGCAACTCACAGGAGGCACCTGGATCTCGTCAGCTCGGGCCA
>JAUYWG010000064.1:13933003-13960371 GCA_034779775.1 Enteromius afrohamiltoni | reverse complement strand
ATCAACACATATATTATGTAAAGAAAAACTTTTATTTTGGATGCGATTAATCGCGATTAATCATTTGACAGCACTACCTATAACACATATAAATACATTAAAAGAGTGATCATTTAAATAAAAATAAATGTGTTGATCATTAGTTGATGAAATGTTGAAACCTTCTTTAACCTGAAATGATTTTCATGGCTTAAAAGTAAGTTTTGCATGAGTGGTGTAAAAAATTTTAACAGTTTCAAAGTATTTCAACTTAATTATAATAAGTTTGGTTGTATAAGTAATTTCAACTTAAATTTGCCTACATTCAACCAGCTTAAATACATTGACTTACATATAACACAAAAAAAGTTGGAATTGCTCAACTTATTTTAAGGAATTAATGCAAAAACAAAAAAACAAATATAAATTGCTATAATTAACTGATCGTATCATTATTGTAATGAAGGGAACTGAGACATGCAGATCCATCTGCAAGCTATAGTCAATAATCGAAGTCAAAACAGGCAGGGTCAAAACAACAGCAATCAGGTATGGCGAAGTATAAGAATAGTCTAGAAACAAGCAGGGTTGGTTGATTGGCGTGCTATATCCAATAATGGAAAACCAGAGCAAAAACCAAAAACAAGGCAGGGATCGAAACGAGAAAAAAATGGGGGAAACAAGACTGGACTAGAAAGAGCATTGTAAGAGGAATACACACAATACAATACCTGGCGGGGACTGAAGGAAACAACTCTTTAAATACCTGTAATAATGAGGTAACAAGTAGGCGGGACTAAGGAATTGCTATGGAAACTAACAAGACAGCATAGACATATGGATGCAGAGGGAGACAAACACTTCATAATAAAAGTCTACACATGACTAGGCAGGGGAACACTAGTCTCAGCCTCAGATGTCACGCCCACAGAACATTGGTTAAACGTCTCATGCATATGCCTATGGTACACTTAACTGGAAACCCTTCAGGACTGTCGAAGTCGTCATCTGATTGGTTGAATTTTAGCGGATTTCAGGTGGACGCGAGTGTCGTGTTTATTTTCGGTCCGCCGGGAAACAAAGCACAGACGTGTGATTGCGGAAGAAAAAGTGTTGTGTTTACATGAGTGACAATGAGCATTTATCAAGATCAGCTAAACGTTGGATTAGCAAAAATGCAAGGTTCACGGCATAGACTCTTTAAGAGATGTCCAGGAGTTTTGTTTGAGGCACTTAGTGAAGACAAAAAGAGATATTTTAGCCTGTTTGCCAACGGGATTAGGGAAGAGTATTATTTTCCAAGCCTGGCTGACCCTTTGTCAGTATTTTGTCAGGATTCCCAGCAGATCCAGTTTGACTAGTGGTGCGTCCCCTCCTATCTATTATGGAAGATCAAGTGAAGTAACGTACCTAACTGAGAAGGGGATATCAGCCGCGTTTGCAGGCAAACATGAAACAACGGACGCTGACATCGCAGCTTCAGTATTGTGTTCAGTTCTCCAGAATTGCTTGTGGGTGTTAAAAGTGGAGAAATGCTTCAAACAGATGTTTACCGCGAGCGTCTCAGCGGGATTTTCTATGCTGAATGACTTGTTGGTCTGTTGTTGTGGGGATATTTCCACACCCTGAAACGTGACGCTGAACAAAACAAACTGTGATTGGTTGTTTGACATGTCGGTCAAACGGCCTTATGGGCCTATGAATTCCAGACCTTCAGCCGTCAGTCTGAAGATCTGGCTACGCAAGACTTGGGGAACACTGACTGAAATCATAACAATTATTTACAGCATTCCTTTAAAATTTCACCAAAGTTTAGGTAGGCACAGTTGACTAATTAAAAAAAAAAAGAGTTTGAACATGCAAAAAGGAGCATGTTTAACCAGCTAATTACAGGAACCTGTTACCTCATTTAAAATGAATTTAATCATATCTGTGCCCACAGGGAACTATGTGCACACTAATTTTAAAAGCTATTATGTATTTTGGCCTGTTTTAGACAATGCATGTTGGACTGTTGGTGAACGTGAGAACACTTTATTGCATTTGGCTTACATATGAGAGTTTATTTTTGATAAGTTCAATAATAGAGTCAAAAGAGATTATGACAAGTATTTAATCACCAGTTCTTGCATGTTACAAAATTGGCAATAAATCAGTCTAACAAACCTTTGTATAAATTTCTAGTTTACAAAAGCCTTTTCAGATGAGCATATTCATCTGTTTTCTCATCTGGGAAAACAAAAAATGTTTGACAGTGACCTTCAGACCAGAGGTTGAGCTCTCTCCTGGGGTGAATGGCGCTCCATGAGTAATGAACAGCTGTGGTGGTTCCTCTCGCAAGCCTTTAAAAATAGTGTTTGACCGGTTAATTACAGATCTTAGACATTTTATATTTGAGGACATCAAAATACAAGCTGCCTGTGCTATTGTAAGCAAAACAAATCACGTCAGTCTGAAATCATTAAACCAACATTTTAATAGTGTTTGTCATCAGTGCAGTATGTGACTGGTTTGCTTATTAAATGCTGAGATTAGAGGAACTCTAGTGGAAAATCCTCTGAACGAGTGAGCAATGTTGGGGCTCAGTGGGGCCTCAAAGGGGCCAAATCCCACCACTTCAGTTGTGAATTCCTCATGGAACTCGAGTTGTCGTCTGCTTTTCAGACTGTGTTTCAGATTACTGACTCAAATAAACTCTCAGACTTATACATTAGATATGAAAGATACATTTTTAAATTTTCCTACCACATTCTGCTAACTTGTTACTTTGGTTAAAATGCTCTGAATGATGGCAAATTTGACCCTAGAAAAGAGTCAACTAAATGTTCTACATAGCTTCTGTCATCAGATCTGTAGTTCAGGACTTTTAGTAGGCTACAGAAAATATCCATGCCATATGATTTCGGAAGTAAAATATTTTGTTTTTATAAATACAATTAAATGAATATTTCACAATGAACATGTCATGTCAATAATCTCAAACATCGAACTGAGCACACATGGGGAAGACAGATGGGAGTAAATCAACCAATAATCACATATACACAGGAAATACCAAATATGGGCAAGGGTGGACACATGGGGAGCAAAAAACAAAGAAACTAAACACAAACTGTGACACATGGAGAGGAGCATCCTATGGAATGTTTACTTGATTATCCATGCATCTTTTTTATAGCTGTATCTAAATAGTGTCTATACCAGGTTTTTGAGGAATGTTTATATATGTGCATATCTCAGTCATCGTTACCATGTATATTTTCCCTCGCAATTAAAATGACAGAGCTTTGATTATAAAACAAAAAATTGAAATGTCTTAAGATATTATTATTGCATATTTTGTGGGCATGCTTTATGGAACAGTTTTGAAGTGTTACCCCATTCCCCAAAACTATTTGTTTACAGTTAAAGGCTAAAAATAGTAGTGGAACTAAATTTAGAGTGAATATTCTGGGTGGGCTGCATTGATAATTCCCCTCACATCTGGGAAATCATTGAAAACAGTGCACAGCGGTAAACCAGCTAACCACGTATCAGAAGTTCGCATAATTTCTGCTGTCTCTCAGTCTCTAGAGCTCATGTCTAAATCACTTTTGTCCGGCGCTCAGCTTTTTCTCACAGTACTTCAGACGCTGGCCTTCACAATCTGTTCAGTTTCCTGTGAAGGAGGATCTGAGTCCTTCTTTTCAGCCAAAGTCTGGCTGGGGCCTCAAGGGAAACATTTTCAGGGAAATTAACAGGCCTTTAGTTTAGTTTCACAACGGAATAGATAAGGAAGAATCGCTTAAACAACATTCTTGAATGGCAGGTAAGAGCCAAAGCTGACATCACGGACCCTGAATGGATTTGAGGAGTCATATCTTTATCAGGTGTGGACATAGATGGAGGCCTGACTGGGTCACTGTATTCCAGAGGCTTCTTCATCATGGTTCATGTCATCAGTCGTCCACTCAGAGATGCTGACAGGGCATGACATCACCGATCTGCTCACTGCAGCACTATAATAAGAAACCAAGGGGAGTCACTGCTTGCTTATGCTGTAGGAAGTGGTACAGTATGTTAATGTGTAGGAGTGACACTTGAGAGTATCAATATCACTCCTCTGTGTGTCACCGAGTTCATATGAAGATGTTTTTCTCTGTTCTTTGCTTATATTTTAAGTGTGTGAGTTCATTCAGCTTCGGTTTTGAATTCATGCAAATATTATTCAGGTATCGACTCAAATATGTGAAGCGACCACTTCATAAAGAACCATGTAAGAGACGCATGTTCGAATCTCAAACAAACGATGATGACGTATGAAGTGGTTCTTTTTAGAAAAACAAAATATGTAGCAAACCAAGTTTTTTTACTGAATGTAAATCATACAGTTCACTAAATGACACTAATGAGGCTGTTCTTTTGGTGGGAAACAAATATAAAGCCTGATCACTGTAATCTGATTCAAGAACAAATGGTTTTGAGACATTTTGTAACCGGTCTACTCAGAATCTCACAAATGACTCTCATGAAGTGGTTCTTTAAGTGAATCGAAAACATACAGCATGGTGTACTGTGGCCCGGCTATTTTAGTGAATAAACAGTACAGTGGAAATATGCAACCCGATTCACATTCTAAATTATTTTAGTAAATGAATAGATATGTTACCGGTTCAACTGTTGTCCAGAGAGAGAATGATATTCATTCATTTGTTAAAAAACAACAACAGTAAGTGTTCAGATTCATTTCAAAAAGATTGAAACATCACTATAGTAGGCCTAACTAAAAAATGTTGACAGGAACTTAATAAAATTGCTTTAGCCAATTAACACTGATTTGTGATGTCAGTAAACCATTTCTATTCGCTTCATTTTGATTAGTAGCTAACAAATTAACTAAATCTTTTTTCAAAATTTATCTATTTAGTTTTCTAAGCTCACATCCATGGGTGACCTTCTCACCCCACATTCATTAAAGAACAAGTAAATGCCTTAAAAGGCCAGGCATGATACCGCTCCTTTATCAGTGTGATAAATCAGTCCCCCCTGTCTCAGCAGACAGGTGTGTCAACCTGAAAGTCAACTAGTCAAAGCAAGTCACATGAACAAAGCCGAAACAAATAAGCAAGGAAGTTGCCTTAATCAGGGAACGTTTGAGTCACTACGTAGGCTAACTAATCATATTGAAACCTGTTCATGGTTCCACATGCACCAAACTTGTTGATTGCGATTTGCTTAGTAAAGTGGGTCAATAACAGCATTAAGTCCTGTCCTTTTACTGCTAAAGCTGTAGATTATTTAGTGTCACTGCATATTGCTCCCCGAGGGCTGGATACACCCTGGTGTTGTTGCCAGATCCACATACAACAGGAGCTTTGTGCAAACAGAATGTCGACCTGCCACAAGACTCTTGGCATGTCTTAATCTAGACAAACTGGACTAGTTTAATGTTTGATCTGCCAGTCTGTCTCAGCATTTTCATACTGCAGTCTTATATTACAGTTGACATGTTAAACAACTACTAATTACAAATCATACATACCAGTGTAAATAAAATATGTTCATTTAACATCTATTTAATAGCTTTTCAGCAAAGTTTAAAGAGTAAAACAATTTATGAAACAACATACTACATATAAACACGTACATATAAACTAAGCAAAAAATTAAACCGAAGAAATATAAATATACTATGTGACAACTTGCCATATTTTTAAAGTGACACCTGACATTTATATCCTTACCTTAAGAAAAACATTTGTAACTTTCAGTTAAAATCAACTTTTGTTAGCTGAATCTAAATACACTCCAACATGATTTTATTCATTATTAGACATAATTTACTAACATATGAATAATGATTTCTAAAAACTAAGAATCCTGGTAACCGTTGATGGCCCCTTTTGACCTAAAAATATTAAAAGTGGAAGTCAAAAAGGTCCATCAAACTTGGTTCCCAACATTCTTCGAAATGTCTTCTTCTGTGTTCAGCAGAAGAAAGAAATTCATACAGTTTTGTATTAATAAATAAGGAAAAGAATGTCATCTTGGGTGAACCATCCTTTAAATAGTTAAACATGCTATTGCTGCTGGACAGAAGGAAGAAGCTATTATTGAGAAATGACTGACTGAAGTCAGTGGCGTCTGTGTGAAAGGGTCAGTCTTTATATCCGGTTGTATGCGAAGGAAGTTGTAAGCTGTCCACTGTAATTGTCTGGAATTTGGTGCAAAGGTCAGAGTCTCTGTTCACAAGCGGCTTGTAAATTCTTGTGTTATTGATGTGAGAGATTTTTAACATTGACATGGAAGTCTTGTAACATATGTTCTCTGGTGGGTGAAAGATATATATATGAGATCTTTAACATCAAAGCAGTGCAAGTTTACACTAATTATCATCAGACTCTATTTTCGTTCAAGGGCTTGTGTTGTGGAATTTGAACCACAGTGCCCTGTGCAGTGTGTCCCCTTGTGGTACATTTAAGAATTATTACAGGCAAACATACCATACCTCGTGGCCCGTGAATGAACCATTCTTAAAAAAACTGTTTAGCTGCATTGCTGGGAATCTCAATGCACTCAGATAAGGCCTTAGATAAACAAAGTCTGAGAACTGATGACTGAAATAAAGTTCCATCCTTCATCACAACAGGATTATTAATCAGAGCATGACTGATTCTGTAAGCCGGCCATAAACTGGGCATCTCTCTCATGACACATATACATTATAAATTGCCATTATTATTATTATTTCTATTTTTATTATAATCAGAAATTACAAGAAACTTTTTGTATCCGTAAAGTTTAAATTCCAATATTATCATATATTTTGAGTGTACAAAAGAACAGTAATATATCCGTTCATGCATTTATCTATTACATTACATTTATTGTTAAGTAAACATACTATTATTATTAGTGGATATTAGAATATTAGTATAATATTACCATTTTCTCAATCATAAATTCCAATATCGTAATACAGTATATACTGCACGGTTTAACACAAAAGGAACACAATAAACTGTGTGCATTCATTCTAATATATATAATACTGATATAATATAATATATATAATAAATAGAATGTATTATTATTATTTACCGATAATATAATATAATATAATAATTATACAGTATTATTATAGTTTTGATTAAGAACATTTACTATTTGTGTATTATTATTATTATTCGCTTATTATTATTTCATTGTGAACTCTTATTAAATAAACTGCATGACGTGACAGTTTATTTTTATTTTTATTTTAAAGTTTCCGACCCTGGTCCTGAAAGCCACAGCCCATCAAAGCAGCCCAAACCATGCAAGTTTGGGAATGGGAGATTTTACCGTCTTGAAAGCAGTTGTTAAACAACATTGAGATGGTAACTGGCAGCTGGTCTGAGTGTGAGCTGATGTGAAAGGTTTAATTGTCTCATCTGATTGCAATAATGCAGCCATTACTACTACATAATATAAACTCATCGTGACAAACAACACATCAAGAAATGTTGCAATCAGAGGTGGCAGAATAAGCCGCTAACTCAGCTGGAAGCAATCAGACAAATATTTGCGACAATGAGTCTAAATCATCAACCTGGTATCACGCCAAGACGTGACATTATCACGTTGGTCCGCTTTGAGAAACGTGTAGCTGTCACGGTTTAGCCTCCTCCACGCCGGATTTGGATTCATATATTGGGTAATGACATAGCTATTATTGTATTGGGATGTGATTTTTCACTGTAAACGGTCACAATAGTTTTATTTATATTACTTTATTTATACATTTATGAGCACGTAACCCAACACCTGCTCCTACACCTACCATCCCTTACTAAAACACAAGATAAACCAGCAGATACAACTACCCACATCATTTATTAAACGGGAATAACATTCTAATTCTTCCGAGGCAAGAGGATTGATCACCATCTCTCCGTCCGCCGTGACTCATCTGCAGCTGCTTCGCACAATTTTTAAAAATGCCGCCCGCCAGGAGAATCCTTACGTCAGCCTTAGTTGTAAAATTCTATTGGCTCTCGCGTGTCTCGTGACCGAACGCGTCATGCTGGTGTGAAATGTTATTGGCTCTTGTGTGTCTGGTGATCGATTTGCGTCATTCTACAGGACGAGAGTGTCTTTTGAATAAGATGTGAACGCGTTAAGGAGCGGGATAATTTCAGTGATTAAAAACTTGTATTTGACTCTCTTCTTTGCATAAATACATCGTATGGCTTTAGAAGAACTTGGAAATGCAACACAGCATGTTGGTAATGCTTTTTTTTACTGCTTATGGTCAGTTTTTGCAATAAATACCTGTGACTGTGCTTATATTGTCTGTGTGTGTTTTATATTTTTCAGAAGTGGGTAGGTTAAGGGTAAAGGTGGGGCTAGGTGCTACAATGAAAGTATACATTTTATATCAAATGAGTTTAGTTATCCGTGGTGGATCAGGGCTGATGTCTGTCACTGACTTGCATTGTAATCTGTTACGTGAGCCCATCACGGAATTTACGCTGAAACGTGTTAACAAAAAACGTGTAAGTTTCACGTCTGAGGAGGCTAAACCACGTTTTTCAAAGCGGACCAACGTGATAGTGTCACGTCTAGGCGTGATACATGTCTGTCTGCCAGTTAAGCACTTCCACCGGAGCACCACAGACAAAACAACTGAGGACCATTTCCCTGAGACAACAAACATACAACAAACATTCCCATAGAGTAAAACAGAACTCAAAATAAATACATTCATCGGAAAGATTCCAAGCAGCCTGTTTATATTCGGTTTTGAATTCAGGAAATGCCTTTTAAATTGAACATCATGGGTTATCAGTTTAGTTTTAGTCGCATTCATGTTAGCGTCATAATTATATTTCAGCTTCCTGAATAAATGTAACATTATTAAAATGTGTTGGAAGCATTTTATATCCCACAGATATGCGATGGCTGAAACCAGTGAAACATTTTAAGTTGGGGCAAGTTGTCATGTATGCAAACATAAATGTTGTTTTATGTCATTTTTTTAAAGTATATTTTATTATGTAGATCAATATTTTTGTGTTTCATAACTGTTTATTTTTTACTAAAAAAAACAACAAAGACGATTAAAGCTCCACTGTGACAACATGCCCCGCTACTGGAATCTTCTGAAAATGAACTGTATTTTTATAAGGCAATAAAGTTTAAATGATAAGTAAAATTATACATATAATAAGCGATAATCTAAACAATAATCTAAAAAACACGTCATGATTAGGCTCCTTCACCTTTAAAAGCTTCCAGCAGATGGCGCTGTTTTTAAACTGCTGAGTTAAAGTGTCACATAAAGTTTGTCCTTTATGACTTTCCGTAGCAGCTGTACGTGTACTGATCATTTAATTCTCAAAAATGCAACACTTCTTCCAGGTTTAGCTTATAAAGTAGTTTAAATGATAAATGTCCGCTCGCTTTTTAAGAGTTTGAGACTCGGTTGTTAAAGTCACTGATAGTTTAGTTTGGTAACTGATGGCATTACTGTATGTTGTGGCAAGTGGAGTCATTCTCACTGCTGTCGTATTAATAACAGCGTTCTTTTTACGATTATTTGGGATTTTGCGACATGGATCTGAATATAAACCAGGACAGAAGGGCTCTCTGTCAGTCCTGGTGGTGGCAGGATCAGGTAAAAACCAATCTCATGCATTTTTAAATCAAACCATAATGTGATTACATCGCAAAGGGAGATCGTCAACAACTTCAACATTTAGAAATAGATATCCTTTTGTTTTTACTCATATACGATGAAGAATACTCGAATGCAAACTATGTGCGTGTGTTTTGCTTCAGGAGAGCAACCATAATGTGTTGTGTTTTACATTCATTCATTTATAGTAGTTTAGCATTCAATAACTTTACACTTCCATTTATTCATATAATAATTTATATGAATAATTTAATCCTGGGTTAAATGAGTATAATGTATAAAAACCGAAATATTTAAAATGAGTAATTGACTAAATCAATAAAAAAAAATATATATATATTTCGTTTAAATGAGTAACAATTACTCATTTAAACCAATTAAATATATATATATTTAATTGATTTAGTCAATTACTCATTTAAAATATTTCGTTAAATTATACTCATTTAACCCACTTATATTTTTCATAGTTGTTTTTTAACTGATTAGTCGTTTAAAATATTTTCAGCGTTTTTTAATCTTGTCTTAATTTTGATTAATGGTTCATTTAAAGGTTGATTTAAAAAGATCATATCTATTTTATTTGCCAACTAGCAATTTTTTTTAATTAATAGTAATTCAACTAATATTATTAAATAAATGTATTATCATGTAAATATTGCTAGTTGGTATAATAATAATAATTATTATAATTGCTGACTTTAAATTGTCCTTTTCTGTTTCATGTAGGAGGACACACAACAGAAATTGTCCGTCTGATGGGGAGCTTATCTCAGTCTTATAACCCTCGACACTATGTGATTGCAGACACCGATAAAATGAGTGAAGAGAAGATCCGAACATTTGAAGCAGAGCGAGAGAAAAGTGGTTTACCCTCACAGGTTCATCGTTCTATACTAAATATATTTGTGACCATCCCAAACCCATATGATTTCCTTTCTGCTGTGAAACTACATGTGGGAAATTTAGATGTTGTGTTGTCATACTTCGACCAGCAGATGGCAGCAGAGCCTCTGTTAATTTCAAGCACTTTTAAATGACCGTTGACTTGAATTGATAGATAAATAGATTACTCAATTAGGTGTACTGCGTAATGTTCTTTCAGCTTATATTCCCAGTAAAACCTTTTCTAAAATTTCTAATCACAGTTCACCATCCACCGGATTCCTCGCAGTCGGGAGGTGCGTCAGTCGTGGAGTTCCTCCGTTTTGAGTTCCCTCAGCGCTCTGACATCATCCGTCCCACTGGTCTTTAGGCTTCAGCCGGATATGGTGGGTTCTCTCTCCTCTCATTCATATCCTTATTAAGTATTAATTTCCTCTCTTCTGCAGGACGTTTGTGTAACACCCCCCAGAAATAGCACATTCATAACATATTGATGAGATTACGCCTAAGGGCAGCCCAGCTCTATTTTGGGTATAATAAAAGCATTCTTAATGGATATTTAAATATACAGTATGCACACATACTTGGCTGTGATGAATATTAGTTTGCGTGAAAAATGTCAAGCAGTCATTTATTTTTCTTGCATTTTAATACAGTGTTAAATACGATATAATAAAAAGACAGAAGTTTCATTATTTAGCTCAATTATTTCAGCTTCAGTTCATCAATTATAAAACAAGTTCAGTTTAGCTCCAGGCTGCTTGACAATAGTGTCATTTTTCTGCTCAGGTAACATGTAAATGTATTAGGTTGTATTATTAATATGCTGTATTGTTCATCTCTCTTTAATGCATTTCTGAAGTAAATCTCTGTAGCCACATGTCCTTCAGATTAACTCTGTGGCGTCTTTTGCCCAGGCCATAACCTTGAGAATTCAAACATCCTGTGCACTGTTTTGGAAAACATAGCTTTTTATAAATATCTCCACCCTCTATTATTTACAGTTCAAATCATCTGCAAATTCGAATCCAAATTCTGTATTTTTCCTTAAGGTTCAGCCAGAGGTACCATACACGGTTCTAACGTTTTTAAGTCTGCTCACTCTGTTTCTATGCTGACTGTGGCGGGAAACTCTTTGGAATGGATTTAAATACGGTAGAATGTGTTTAATGCAAACTTATTGGTAGCTGGAAACATTACCAAATTAGCCAAAAAGTCTGCATGAAGTGGAAACGGGCTCTGTTTACAGTACGTGCATGTAGTGTGTTTCTGGTTATATTGTGAATGTTTCATCAGTGCATGTTATGCCAAAGTAGCCAGATGTTTGTTTTTGTAATGTTTCATTCTTCTGAAATGCCTCCTTTTTCGAATTTCATTTTTCAACTCATCACCTTCAACCGTGTTATAAAGAGACCGCTTGGACTCTTTAAAAAGTCACATTTTAGAAGTTGATTTGGTTTCAAATACTGTTTCATGTTGAGTTTAAAAAGATAACGATGAGCGTTTGAGATCTGCAGGCACAGATACTGTTGATTAAGTGCATGAGACACTGTTACGCTTTCAAAGACGTGTGAAATGCCAGGTGAAATCCCGAAACCAGGTTATTAAAGGGATAGTTCGCCCAAAAATGAATATTCAGTCTTCACTGCCTCATTCTCATGTCATTGGAAACCTATGTTGGTGCAGTCAGGTGTGTTCGACAACTAAATGTTGGTAATATTCAAAAATATGAATATGGAGCGTCAATAAGGCCCCCCTATCTCTGAAACTGATTGAAAAGGGGTCTTGAATTCAAAAAGAAAAAAAAAAAGATTAAAAAATAAGTTTATTAAGGACTAGAATTTAAAATCATGTTGTGATGCCTTAAGTTATCAAAGTTTGGAAAAAGACAATGAATACACACAGACAGGTTTGTTTAGTGTAGTTATTTTGACAGAAGGAAATAAGATGCGTGTATAGTTTCAACATTATTTGTTCTTC
This sequence comes from Enteromius afrohamiltoni, assembly GCA_034779775.1. NCBI lineage: Eukaryota > Metazoa > Chordata > Actinopteri > Cypriniformes > Cyprinidae > Enteromius > Enteromius afrohamiltoni. The sequence continues at coordinate 13,947,869 of JAUYWG010000064.1, read as the reverse complement.
AGACATTCCTCTTTTAAAGAAAAGAAGCATAATTTTTACGCAGAGTGACTCATATTTGTGTTTTAATCACTGAAAATGTATACACTTTAACAATTTGCCCTTGTGGCCATATTTATATCCCAATATCTCTGGAACTGAACCGTACAGGGCCTTAAAAATGAATATGCCAAAAGGAAAGTGTGTCAATACAAAAATAGCGGATTATCCGGTAAAGACATTTTAATATTTTGTCTTTCATCACTATACATGTTTATCCTTCTTAAGAAAAAAATATAATTTGAGCCAGGGAGTTCTGGTCGACCCATTTAAAGTTTTTCTGTTTTTTTTTTTTGTTTTTTTTGTTATTTAATGTATCAGAAATGTTTTTGAACCCGTTGACTTTCAAAGTGTCTACTTTTGGAAGCCATGCAGGTTTGGTCAATGCTGACAGAATGGTAATTTTAGTGTCGGCTGTCCCTGCTTAACACAAAAGCGGTAGTTATTGTGTATGTCACACAGCAGCACTGGGAATGTTTAAGCAGGTGATAAAGATGTTTTTTCCTTCGACAGATGATAAGACTATCACATTACTGCTGGAAGACTATCTGCTGTATAAGCAAACACTAGTCCTGCTGTTTCTCTGCTTGTCTTCAGCAAAAACCGAGACAGAGTGAGTTTCTGGGAAAACTCTCAAAAACTGATAAAGAAGCGAGGTAGGGGGTGGGTTTAGTCAAAGAGAGAGGGATGGGCGTTTAAGCCCTTTTTCAGGAATGATCTGTAATCCAGGGCCTCTTTCTCTTCTCCTCCTCCTGTGGTTGTGTAATGAAGGGTTTTGAGCCGAGCAGCCGAAGGGTCTTGTTCTCAGGATGTGGCGAGACCTGACTGGCTCCTCGGCCCAGCTGCTTGACTCCTCTCCCTGTGGGGGTGGAGCCAAGCAGCATCGGGTTTCTGAGTTGCCGTGGTGACTGGCTGAGAGGAGGTGGAGCATGACTAAGCGGCCGGTGCTGCAATGATCGAGCAGTAGAGCTCAAAGGTCAGAAGAAACCAGTCTGATCTCTCACGGGTGACCATGCTATAGTATTCTGTTAATCTCTAATTAGCGGCCTCTTTCCTCATGCTGACGTCATTTCCCACTTTTCCAGTCAGCTGACTTTATTTAACGGGAAAGAGGTTTGCAGATTCGTACAAACTTGTGTCTGTTGTCACGTTAGTTTCAAGGTAGAAGAGTTTAGATAAACTTACTTCATCTCAGAAATAAATGTCACATTTTGCACTCAAATTACCTCAAACAAAAAGAAAGAACAACAATTTTTTTTATTGATTATTATTTAAATTATATATATATATATGAATCTTCTAGAATTTTGTTTACACTGAAATTCATTCCTGTGTTAAGTATAATTTTTTTTTATCCTATTATAATTTTATCCTAATATTATAATTATTTTTATATTTGTAGTTGTCCTATTTAGTATAAATTATTTAATTTTATTAATTTAGTTTATTATTTAGTTTTTACTTTGTGTTTTTTTTTATTTGTATTTAACTTAAATTTATTTATTTTTTATTTTAATACTTTATCTTGAAATATCACCAAGGCCATATTTTGAATATTTTAATATTGGATTTTAATCTAATTAAGTGCATTTTAACAATAATGTTTAATGCAAATTCAACACTATTTTAGTTAACAGTTGTTATAGATTTTTATGGATTTTATTCATTATTGTTATATAATTTGTGTTATATAATTATGTAACATAATTGATCATTGAAATTATTGTAAATGATTCTTAATTATAACAAATATTTTTATTTGTATTATGTAAAATATATATAATCTAATCTTTATTATTACCTATTATATTAATTATCTAATATATATTTATATATTTTTTTTGTTTAATTTAAAATACATATATATTTTTCTTCATGTTTAAAATATTTTTTGTTTTAAGTTTTGTTGTTTATTTGGAATGCAAAATTACAATATAAGTACCAGGTGGCCTTTGATCTGGCATTGCACTGCGACAGCAGGATTTCCTTTTTAGTCCAGCAGACAATGTCTAAGATCTTCTTTAGGGGGTCCGGCACCCCTATTGTGTCTGCTCGGTGAGGGATCGTCCTTCAGCATGACTCAAATGTCAGCTGTTTGTTTTAACCAAACTTGAGCATGTCAGTGAGGGGCTGAGGCCCGCTCGTCCACATACCAGAGCGCAATGGGGGAAATGGGGGGTCAGGTCTGAAATCCGGAGGTGAAGAGGAGGTGGATTCAGTCCTCTTTTAGCCATAAAAGGAAATAAGTGCGTCACGGGTCCTCATGAGCTCCAGATGTGTCAGCACAAGCCAAAAGCCTCAGCCCGGTTCCACATGCCGCGAGCAGCAGTTAATAGTGAATACTACTGTTCACTATTTACAGCTTATGTTAATACGTCAGTCTAGACTCAAATGCGCACATTTGTCTGACTTTAATAAATATTTGCTTATGTTTGTTTACCTCTTAGATTTGGCATGTGGCAAAAGACTTCATTAGTTTAAAATGTAATATAGTTGCATAATAACTGCAACTTCTTTTTATTAAAGCAAAAAACTGTTTATCAAGATAGATTTAATAATTATTTTAAATTACACTGGTGTTTTATTTATTCGGCTTCAAATTATACATAAAAAATATTATGTTTTAGGTTTGAGCAAACAGATTATTGATGAAGAAAAGAACAATTATGAAACTGTTGGATATTATTGGATATTTTAATGGAGAGATGGAACTTTCGTTCACACAGCTACTACACTGAGTGTCATCATTTGTTATTCTTTATTTTTTCATCCTTTGTCAAAGATGTTCTTTCAGTAATTTCAATTCGGCAAGGATGGATGTTTATGATATTATATATTTTGCATTTTTAGCTCAAATTGCACACACACAAGTTTTTTTTTTAGGTTACAGTAAAATGCTCAAATACACAGGTTATGCCTCTATCATAAATATTGGCTGTTGTAGTGGAGAGGCGGGACCTTCCCACAGCCACTAAACGAAAAACAATGTAAATCCAAGGGCACAATGTACTGTATTACAGTTTTTCTCGATTGGTTTGACTAATTTCTTGAAACAGAAATTACATTCTCAAAACAGCATGGACAAACTTCCAAACCACTTGGCCATTGTTCACAACAGAATTGAATTTCTCATTCATTTCATCAAACTGCAAATGTCTAAGTACATCTTTGCAATTGATTAAGTACAGATAGCCTACATTTAGCACAATTTCCAAGTGAATAGATCTGGTTGATCTGAACTGATTGTCAGTCTAATGTTGTTCTCTCCAAAATGTGTCAGCGTCATTACGTTGTATAAGTCATTACATGCACAATAGTCTGTTCAATTGTCAAAATTAGTCAAGCCCATAATACCATGAATACCATACAGTAGGTGAATCCTTGCAACATTTGATTCAAATTTATTACAGCAATTGACAGTCAGGTGAGGAGTTTGAGCATCGGGCTCAAGATCAGAGGTCCATGCTCCATGCAATGGACGCTGCATGTGAAGATATACTGTAACAGGACAGCATTGGAGGGGATGGTTTCTTCCCTCATTGCATCACAAGGGAGAATATACGCTATGATGTGGACGAGAATCTGTGGCCATGAAGGTCTGGGCTAAGACTGTAAGGTGGACATGAGGGATGTTTTAGTGGTCCTTTGCCATAGTGACAAAACATCTAAACATTTTGACTTGCAGTGCTTACACAATGCCAAAGGGATGAAGCATTTTGGGGCCACTGACTGTTTAAATGAGAAGAAAATTTAGTTTTGACTCATGAGTGAATGGTTTTTGGAGAGCTTTGAGCTTTTACAAGTGAGCTATGGTGTTGTGCTAAACTGTAACACTGTTTTGCCAAATGATCTTAGAATTTTGAGAATGTAATTTCTGCTTCATGAAATGAGCCAAACCAATCGAGAAAAACTGTAATATATATTTAATATGATGTAATTCTCTGTATCTATCTACAGTTGAAACCAGATATTTACACTCAGAAAAACAAAACAGTTTTTTCTTTACTGTCCAACATTAAATCGGAGTAAACCTTTCTTTTTTCTGTTTTAGATCAATAAATATTAACACATTTTTTGCATTTTTTAAATGTCAGAATCGAGTGAGGGAGAATTTTATGGATTAATTTTTTTATTACTTATCATTAGTCAAACATTTACTTCACTTCCTTGTGTATGTAAGATGTCGGGTATCCTTTCACAAGCTTTCTACAATATTTTGCTGGAAATTTGGCCCACTCCTCTTGACAGAGCTGGTGTAGCTGGGTCAGGTTTGTAGGACTTCTTGCTCGCACTCGCCTTTTCAGTGCCGCCCACAAATTTTCTATGGGATTGAGATCAGGGCTTTGTGATGGCCACTTCAATACCTTGACTTTGTTTGTTGTCATTAAAGCCACTTTGTAACTAATTTGGAGGTATGCTTGGGGCCATTGTCTATTTGGAAGACCCATTTGCGCCAAATTCAATTTAAAATTGAATTACCAACCACACACACACACACCGTGAACACACACCTGGAGCAGTGGGCAGCTAAAGCAGCCCCACAACATTATACTACCACCCTTATACTTCACAGTTTCACCCTTTTCCTCCAAAGCAGTTACATTTTTGTTTCGTCAGAACACAGGACATGTCTCCAGAAATTAAGATTTTTGTCCCCTGTTGCAAACTGTTGTCTGTTTTTTCCTCCCAGAGTAACCTTTCAGCTCATGGACTCATTTTACTGTATATAATGACACTGTCTTACCGGTTTCAGCCAGCAACTTCAAAAGGTCTTGTGCTGTTGTCCCGGGGTTGATTCGCACATTTAGCACCAAAAAATAGTTCCTCTTTGGGACTCAGCATCCATCTCCTTCCTGAACGGTATGATGGGTGTATATTCCCATGTTTTTTATACTTGCGTGTTGTCTGAATGGATTAACGTGGGACCTTCAGGCATCTGGAAATTGCACCTAAGGATGAGTCACGCTTGTGGAGGTCCACAGTTCTTTTCCTAATGTCTAGGTTGATTTCTCTTGATTTTTCCCATGATGTCACAGAAGGAGGCTCTGTGTTTGAGGTGTGCCTTTATAAGCACCCACAGGTTTGCCACCAGTTAACTCAAATGGAATCAATTAACCTATCAGAAGCTTCTTAAGTTCAGAATGGAATCAACTTAAAGACACAAAAACCTAGTGTATATATACTTGATATATATGATATATAAAAATTCTCCCTCGCTCGATTCTGACATTAAACAAATAAGTTTACACTGATTTAATGTTTCACAGTAAAACAAAAAAAAAGTTTTGTGGTTGTTTTTTTTTCTTAAGTGTATGTAAATATCTGTATCTGTCTCTATCTCTATTCTTTAACCTTTTCTCCTCCTTTTGACAAGTTTACACTTGAATTGGTACTTAATTTGTTTTGAAATAACTTGATAAAACGAACTATTCTGCTCAAAAATGTTCGGATTGTCAGAGAAATGCATTCAACTTGAGTCTAGGTGTGACGCAAATCCAAAACTGAGAAGGAAAACAATTTGAAGAATCTGTGTTCTGTAGATTTTGTGCGAGAGGGAGGAGGTTTGTACGATTAACAAAAACAAATAACGGGGTCTGGACGTTGTGCGATGGACGTCCCCTCACATTCCACACAGACTCCTCACTGAGGAGCGTTTGACTGCATCTCCATATGTTTCATCTTAGCCTTATTTTGAAATGCGGCGGACGGAGCTTGTGTTTTTTTTTTTTATTTAAAATTCATCAATATGTTTATGATGATCAGTGATGGATAGATCATAAAAGGCGATGTGCATGTTAGAGTATGTCAGGATATGCATGTAGGGGAATAATGTTCATAAACAAGCAGTTAGTATGTAATCCTAATCACAAATCTTATGTCACATAATATAAGCAATAATGTACGAAAGGGAATGCTAGATTGTTAAAAAAGCACGATACAAATGAAATGGAAATCAAACACAGGCATATACATGTCTGTGTGTTTATATGTATTTGTTAATTTGATTATTTAATAAGTAATCTATAATAGTTATATAGTATTTATTATATGTGTGTGTATGTCTATGTATATTTATTATGTATATATAAAGACACACATACAGCATATATTTTAAAAATATTTACATGTCATGTATTTGGATTGTATATATTTATATTAATATAATGTCTATAATATTATATAACATATTTTGTGTATGTGTATAAATGTGTGTGTGTGTGTGTGTATATATATATATATATATATATATATATATATATTATACACACATATATACATTTATATTTATACATACAAAATCTCCAAATTTGCATTGTGTAATCCTAATAACATGTTCCAACATACAAACTATTACAAATTTTATAATATTATAAAAATATTATTGTAATATATATAAATATACAAAAAAAGTGGAAATGTAGTATGCTGCCATTCTTGCAGAAGCACATTAAACTAATGGTCTACTGTTGGTGTTTATACTCATAAGATACTAGACAACCTTTTAGTTTGTTACTGTTGTGTTAAACAAACTCAGTCATTTCTAAACGTGACACCTTCAGTCTGGTCTGTGCTGACTCATCAGAAGCCTGAGAAGGGAAGTTAGAAAATCTGGTAACAGTTTAATGTCACCTGGAGCTACTCTGTGTGATGTGGAGTAATAAAGTGGCCCTACCTTGATGACCTCGTCAGTAATTACGTCTTAGCACCTGTGCATGTCCTCACCTGTCTGCGCAGCTGTGATATGAACATGTCTCACAGTGATGTCATCAGAGGAACAATGACTCCATAAGGCCTTTGATTTATGAAAATGTTTCAGCATTAGTGTATAATCCACACTGGCTTTAGATAAGCAGCAGTTTAACATGCACTGGCCATCAACAGATATTGATGAGAATTTCACTTTCCTTGAATGATGCACTGCTGAGCACAGTGTTTATTTGCTGCAGTAGAAAGGATGTGAGTTGTGGTTGTTTACATGACTGAACGTCACTTGAGGGCTCTTAATGTTGGCCTCGCTATTTTATTTAATTTCATTTTATTTTTTAAATTGTATATTATTTTTCGATTTTTTTATTTTTTTTTATATTATTTTTTTTTTACATTTTAGATTATTTTTTAATGTTATTATTTTTGTTAATACCACAATGTATCAATATTAGATTGGTCTTTGAAAGTGCGCTATATATTAATATATTATGATATAGGATATTTTACGGTAAATATGTTGATTATATATTTTTTTACATTTTACCGTTATATTTTTAAATGTATTTAAATCAGTGACGCTAAGAAAAAAGAACAAAAAAAGCAAACAAAAAAATGTTTTACATTTTAACAACATTTTATTTTGCTTGTACAATTTTAAATATAAAAAATGTTACACCTTGAGATTTAGAAAGATGTTAGTTATTAATTTATTTATGCAGTGATTTATTTCCAAATTACATCAATATATTTTAGACTGTAGGTTATATTTTTTTTATAGACTTCTATACAAAATTATATTTTATAACATTTTTAGAAAAAAATCTTGATATACTATAATTTTAGATCTAACAATCTGCAAAGACAGTATGAAAACAATTCTAAAAAAAGCTATTTTTTGAAAATTATAAAATCATGTCTGTTCCTACACTGACTTTTGAATAAAAATATCAATTTTTTAAATAATTACATGCAGCTGCTATGTTTGCTCAGATATACGTTTTACATTAAAAAGAAAAAGTCGATATTGGTGGAACAGTATTTAGCTGTTGTGTTTTAGTGCTTCTTATATTCACAGTTACCAATGCCAAAGTGTCTCTTTTGAGAAAATGCAGAAGAGAAAAAAAGAGCGCCTCATATCCAGATTTCACTATCAGTCTTTCTTCTCCTTAAACACACAAAAAGTGACTTGAGAAAAACAAGCTGTTTTCTTGAATGCATATTCAGCACCCTGCTGATCCGACGGCCCTGAAATGGTGTTTTCCTGACACTTGATTTATGTCGTGTTGAAGTTTCACATAATGGCCATTTAAATTTGCAGCACTCTGATGACAGACTCAAATAGCGCTCTGACAGCTTGGCCTGTGCCCACAGCAAACGCTCGCCAATCTCTGTACACAATCCAGCAGCCCTTCAGAGCTGAGGTCAGCATCTCTCTGTTGGGCGACGGTCATCTCATTCCCCGAAGTGAACTCGCAGGTGTGCGTGAAATGTAAATACGCCCACCTGGTGGTCCATCCCTGCCCATCCCCATTCAACATCTGCCTCCAGATGCATGATGGGAAATAGAGTGTTTTAGAAACTGGCAGTAAACTCAATCCGAGCAGCGGTGGAGCTGGAAGCAGACAAAAATTAACTGAAGCGTATGTGAGTGGAAACCTCCCTCACCTCTGATGTTCTCACTTGTGTCGTTGTCCTCGGTTCCTGCCGCGCATCGGTTTCGGCTCCGAGCAGACAGAGGCTGGATTTTTCCAGCATTAATGTGTCTGAGCAAGTCGATGTAAGATGATTTCTCCAGACCCCGTGGCTCATCTCCACCGAAGTCTGACCACCTTCCTGTGCCGCTCGCCGCCTCCAGGTTTTGAACCAGAAAGCTCATATTTCTCCAACTTGGAGGACTCTGTAGTCTTACGCTGGCGTTTTTCTGATGTTGTTTCTTAGCCTATTTAAGTCAAATCAATTCATCTTGAATTTGTAGAGAGCTTTTCACTGCCCAAAAGCAGAAAATCAGACATTTCCCCAAGTGCGTGAACTTGACAGTGAACTTACTTAAAGATAATGTGTTGCAAGTGGACCAATCATGGATTCAAATACCATTGTATTCCCTTAATTGTTTCAATCAAATTGGTTCTGAATTAAATTAACTATGGCTTTTCCCTCAATAATTTCTTTATTTGCTGCTTATTAATAAGGTAAGTTTATTAAGGTAGTTATTAAATTTAGGTGTTGAGTAGGATTCGGGATGTAGAATAGGGTCATGTAGAATATGGCATTAATATGTGTATAATTGGCGCTAATGGCTAATATTCTAGTAATATGTATGCTAATAAGCAATTAATATGTGTAACCTTAGAATAGTGTTACCAAATATTATATATTAAGAGGTAATAGTGAGATCATTTTAAAAAATAAAAAATAATTTATTTCATGGATTTTAAAGCCATTTTTATGTTTTTGTTCACCATGCTCACCAAGGCTGCATTATTTTATAAATATAAAACATTTATTTTGTACAATATTATTACAATTTCAAATACCTGTTTCTGTTCCAGTATATTCTAAAACAGAATTTATTCCTTTGATGCAAAGCTGAATTTTCAGTATCATTTCCCCAGTGTCAGATGACCTTTCAGAAAAACACTGATTAACTGATTAATTAGCATTGAGAAAATTATTATTATCAGTAACTATTATGATTCTTATGCCAATTCTGAAAACAGTTTGTGGAAAACAATATTTTTTCATTCAATTTAATGCATCCTTTGTGAATACAAGTATGAATTTCTTATTTCTTTCAAACTTATATTTGAGTAATGATTTTGAGTATTGTTTAATTGGCACAATTATTATTATATTAGAGTTTATTTTTTATTTTAAAGTAGGGTTCAGTTCGTTTACATTAGTTAATGCATTAGGTATAATAACCTAATGATGAACAATACTTTTTACTGCATTAAATTGTAATTATATAAATTCACATTAATCAGTGTATTATGAACAAACATGAATTAACAATGAGCAATAGTGTATATATTTATAAATAAACATAAAACTGGATTAACAACTGCTGTAAACAACTATAATGTTAATTCCTTGAATCTTTCATTTTGATGTGTATGTAAATGTGTGTGTGTGTGTCTGTATACACACACAGTTATACACGCATGCACATTTTCATATAAATTATGTGTGTATATGTATATACATATTTGTTAAGTGTGTGTTTGTGTTTCAGGTGCTTTGCAACGGTCCAGGAACATGTGTCCCACTGTGTGCTGCTGTTCTGCTCCTGGGCGTCCTGGGCCTTAAAAGAGTCCTGATCGTCTATGTGGAGAGCATCTGTCGTGTAGAAACGCTGTCTCTATCCGGGAAGATCCTCTACTACTTTTCGGACTACTTTTTTGTGCAGTGGGCACCACTAAAAGACAAATACCCAAAGGCCATTTTTTTAGGGAGACTGGTGTGATCCCTTTTTGTAGACTATTTTTTACATTTTTGTATTGAGACTCAGTCATGTTGATGCTCTTCTTAACACGCAATTCATTCCTGTGCTATTACTGATGTGCTGAATACACAACTATGACAGCCCTCAGAGTTTTGTTTTTTATTAAGATGAGATGTCCTGTTCTACTTTTTACGCCTTTGAAAAGTCAACAAAACTAAACCGAGAGAGAGGTTTTTACAAATGCTGCGTCTTCTAATTGCATTCATAGTTTCGGTGCTTTTTTTCATGCACCCCTTCATAGAGCACAGTTTTTGGCTTTTGATCACAGATTTGTCCATTATACTGTCATTCAGGTTAATGGAAGACTTGTTTTAAGTATAGATTGCGATACCTCATGCTTAAGTGCGAATACATTTTTTCTTAACGTTGTTGTGAAATATTTTCCAGCTCACTACGCGTTTCAGTGGTACTTCATTGTCCTCCAGTGCTGGAATGTGGTTAAAGGGGAAGCGGTGTGAATAAAGACTAAACAAATGGAAAAGCTGCAATTTTCAGCTGTAGTTTTTTATTTTACGTGTTTATAATATCCCGTTCTTCATCTTGTTAGAAAAGGGAAGCCACTTTAATACCTGCAGCATGAGGTACAGCATAACCTGATGGTTTCTTTTGCATCATGTAACAAGTTCATACAGGTTACTTAGTCATTTACGTCTCAGCATAAAGTTCTGCGACCGTGACGTTTCTGAACAGCTGCAAAAGGATGATCCCATCAGACGTGTCCGTAAGCTATGTGATCTCATGTAGAATTTTGTTAATATGAGCATGGATGGTAACCTTAGCACTGCAGAAATACAAAAAATTATACATTTTATACACAATGGAGTTGGTTTTTAAAGGTAGAGTTGGCCCTTGGGCATTCCAAGATGTAGATGAGTTTGTTTCTTCATTGAAATGGGTTTGGAGAAATGGATCTTCTGCAGTGAATGGGTGCCGTCAGAATGAGTTGATAAAAACATGACAATAATCAACAAGCAATCCACACCACTCCATCGGTTAACATCTAATAAAGCAAAAAGCTGACCATTTATGGGACTAACTATTATCTCTAGTCTTAACAGACTCTTATCTTTTTACCCAAGTTAGAAATATCCACAAAATGAAATCAACCTTAAAGAAAATGTGTTCCTTGTTTACTCTGCGCAAGGTTGAGTGACAGTGAGATACTGATCTCCTCAGACAAACCACCTCTATAATAGTTGTTTTTTTCCTTGTGTTGTTTTCACTTCAAACATCCAGACAGAAATAACCATGACATTATAGCTCCGCCCAGCACATCACACTCAAAGCCTCAACTGCACATTTAAAGCTGCTTGACATTACAGAAAATGACAACGTTGAGTTTGAATGGATACACTTGGCCCGTGTTTTATGATAGACATGGTCTGTCTAATGTTGATAAATTTTGGTTGCTGGCATTGTACCATACTATAGTTAGTATGAGGGTGGAGTCTGTTTTTTATGATGTAATCTGGAAAGCACTTTTAGCTTTGGTTCATTGTTTTATTGCCATAAATGTGACCCAACTGGCAATTTGGCAATTGTTTCTCAATAGTTAATATATTTATTTATTTATTTATTGCACCTTCAGTTTCCAGATTTTCAGCCAGATGTTGTACTAACAAACCGATGGAGAGGGTCAAACTGACCATTGGTTTTGTGGGCCAGGGTCACATGGAAATATGTTTAGTTAGCCATTAGTAAATTTAGCAAGTATTATTAAATCATTTAATGTTTAATAAATCATTAATGCACACTCAAATAGATCGAAATGTCGTTTCTTTTTTAAATTTTTGGTTTATTTAAGTTGATCTGTCTTATTAGGGTTCATAGTAATATACATTCTCTTATTCAGACAATTGTTAAAATACTTAATTTTGTTTTGTTTTATATTATTCTACCGCATTCTGATCTGTTACGCAATAATATTTGTAAAATAATTTAAAAGTTAACAGTCAAGTCAAGTCACTTTTATTTATAAAAGTGACTTTTAACAATAAAAAAGTTTAAAAAAGTTTAACAATACAGATTGTAGCAAAGCACTGAACATTATCAAATATAACAACAGAGTAATGGTAATGTAATGTATATTGGTGGAAGGGTTTCTCCTGTTATCAAACTAGCAAACAAAGAATCGAAGACAAAGAACGTATTATTATACCATCTAACTGCAGAGATAAGCCACCGCTTTCCAGTAAACTGAAACTCGATCAATAGTTTTGCCAGGTGATCTATTACTTTCGCCAGTGGCGCCCAGTGAAAGCAGAGAAACAATAGACAGTTTAATATGCGGAATCGATGCTTCTGATTGGCTCTGGCGGCGCATCAGTCATTTAGCTCCACCCCCAAGTCTCGATAGAGGATAGAAGTTTTTGCGCGAGCCGCTGTTGTACAAAATCACTGTGCTCGCGGATTATTCATGCACGCGGAGCACCGAATCATCTCTACTGTGATTTTACTGCAGCTTTAGGACTTTACTTCACTCATTCCCTGTTGATCAGTACAGTGACTTTAAGAAAAAACGCAAAAAAAAGTGAACCATGACGCAGTTTAACAAGGGACCAGCCTACGGATTATCCGCGGAGGTTAAAAACAAGGTAAACTGAACGTTACTTCTTTTCTTTTAAACATTCTTATATGTGTGTTGATGCATTTTTAGTATGTATGGTTTAGATGATTAGCTTTGGTATGCAGAAACAGATAGTTCTGAATATTACTGTGATTTTAAAAAGTTATATGGTTTAGGTTAAATGTATCTTTTCTAAATTATTGGTTTTTAATCGATAAATTATCATGTAAGACTTTTAATAGTTAGGCTACACGAGTCTTGATTAAAATTGGAGGTTAAATCCAACTGAATTTCAATTAAAAAGCACATTAATTCTAAAAAATGAGCTAATAATAATAATAACAAAATGATAATTTAGATGATGTCTTTAATATTGATTTGATTAGATTAAATGGAAAGGGCCAATCTGAAAATTACTGCAAGTTAACATCCCCAGAAAAGTTTCTGATTTGGTATGATTTTGTGTGTTAGAGTAATCATGTGAACAAAAGAAAACAGAAAAATGTCCTCAAAATTATCTTTAATTGTCCAGTTTAGAGATGACCCGGTCAGAAATGATTTTAGGATTTCTAATATGACTGTCATATACAAAGTTTATGACTGTAGGATAAAAAAATATGTTGGCAAGTTAATAAAAATGCTTATAAGGAGCAGGAGGGTCATTTTGGGGAAACATGAAGCATGTCTGATCTTCAAACTCTTAGTAGTGATAAGTATAAGTGATTAGTAAATCATACCTCAGAATGATGACACAGGGTGTTGCGTGCAATACCATACATAAAGCCAATGAATCAACTTTAAAGAAAGACCTCCCACACACACATACACACTTTCAAATGTCTTAAGCATGACATCATCAGTGCTTACTAGCTATTTTTGCCTTAAGTGATCTTAGATAAATTAAACCGTTTTTCACAGCTGAACAATCCTGGTAGGTTTCTATGTCTTTCATCTAAGCTCTTCGGAAGTAAGGTTTTCATCTTGGAATTTAAAGCATTCCTAAAATGTGACGACAGTGCCGGAACAGCTGTGATGTGTATAATCCTGTTTCATTCAGAAGTGTTCAACTACTGGCTTTGATCTGTCAAAGGGTATACTGCAATAATGACCTATTTAGCTCAATTAATGAATGCTACTTTTTTTAGCCAGATGCTTTAAAGGAACTATTTCACCCTGAAATATAAATTATGTGATCTGTTTACTCGTGTTATTTCAAACCAATGTGACTTTTAATAACACAAAGAGAGAAATGCTGTTGTGTTGCTCATTGCAGCTGCAAAGAAGCTGGAGGTTTCCAGCTTTAAAAAGGATGCAAAACACCAGTCGCTATTCTTTGATAATTTTCTCCCCCAGTGAGCCTAAAACTGTTAATCAATCTCCAGAATTGTTTCATGATGCTTTCTTGTTTTGTTTTGGAGCTTGACATTCTCAGTCATCATGCACTTTTGTGTGATTGAAAGTTATAGTTTTCAATTATTGTTTCAATTTCAAATGAACTTTTTTCCATAGCAGACGGAAAGTCATACAGGTTTTGAAAGACATACTGTAAGTAAGTCACGAGGAAGTGATGGCAGAATTTAAATTATTGGATTCTTTATGCTTTTACAATGAAAAGCATGTGGCTAAAAATAAAATACTGATCCTGACTACTTGCTAGTGGAAAGTAGTTCTAGGGACTAGTTCCATTACACCATTTCCACTCTTAATCCATGAATTATTTTCCATTTTACCGGGCCGGACACTGAATGGCTGCAGGAAAAGTGTCGCTTTTTTGAATTTTGAAGATGCTTCTTATTCTCATCATAAATGTATTAATTTGATCCTAACTATAGTAAAAATAATATATTTTAAAATACTTTTTCCTCTGATGGAAAATTCCTTTTTTCAGCAGCCATTACGCCAGTCATCAGCGTCACATGATCATTACTTAATATTTATTTTAATGTTGGGCAACAATTAATCGTGATTAATCACATCCAAATAAAAGTTTTGTTTATATATATATATATATATATATATATATGTTTGTGTAGTGTGTCTTTATTATGTGTATA
>JAUYWG010000064.1:13892854-13932833 GCA_034779775.1 Enteromius afrohamiltoni | reverse complement strand
CATAATTTTCTTAAATATACATACATGTGTATTACAGAATAAATGCACACAGCACATACGTCTATTATGTACACAAAAACTTTGCTAGCACTAATTTATTTATGGAAACCTTTTGAAATAGAAATGTTGTAGTGTGTGCATGTCTTTTGTCTCATATAAATAGAAAATATAGTGGCTCACAACGTTTTTTTATATTGTGCAGGGATATTAATAATGGGATAAATACAGTTTTAAATGCAAAAGTACTATTCTTACAAGAAATACCTACTTTTCAATCGTTTGTTTCAGTCCTTTTATAGGTCATGCGCTTTCCGAAGACTTGTTTGTCTCGTTCCTTGAGTTTCATCTGCGCTCTTGCTCTGCTGAAAGCCGAGAGCTGTTTTCTGCCTTTGTTTTCCTGCAAGCTGAACTTTGGAAATGTGGGAAGTGAAAGCTCTTAAAGTGAGATTTAGAAACATCAGTACATCAGCCCGTAAATATCAACGAATCTCCTCGTCAAATAGAATTATTCCTTAAAATAAAACTGTGACATAATGGGAAAGGACGTTTTCTCAATCAAATGAATGACCCTCTCTGGTTATGTAACGGCAGACACAAGGGGTTGTTCATTATGGGCTTGTTGCCAAAGCATCATCCTCTGCTCAAGTCCAGCACAGTGAAGATATTGTTCAGGTTGGTTTATTTTTACACATGGAAGAGAAGTCAATTAGCAACCTATTTTTATCATGGCCATTCGTGTTGCATTATATTAATCATATCAGTTGTTTTTGCTGTGTTGTTTTCCCCAGACCACCATTCCTGGATGGGCACTGTTTAGTAGTTAAATGCATTCTCTTGTATGCTTAAACTTTGAATATGGAGTTACATATGTAGGAATTCCCCCTGAAATGTTTGGATGTGGTTCAACAGACACCTTGATTCTCTCAGGCCTGTGAAAAGCATTTGCAGACTGTAATAAATTTAGATTATTCCTGGCTCTCACGCTCATCTCATTCTGCATCTATCTTAGCATGCATGTCTGTGTTGCAGTCTTGGAAATACGCCAAGACTGGGCCCACATCATGTCCCGGGACAGGACGAGGGTTAGAACAAGGAGGTCACGGTGGTTTTGGGGTAAAACCAGACCAGGTTAACCTTAGGGCTTTGGTCTGATGGTGTAAAAACACTTTTACCGCCATACTGTGACTGCTGATGGGCAGACAGCCCAGTGAGGGGCCGTTACATTCCCTGCAATGTGCTGATCAGCAATATTTTCCAGGTTTGGTTAAGGCTCTGTGAAGTGTGGCCATGGTTGTTAACCCCGTGTTGCCATTTTAGGAGGAACAGGAAAGCATGTTTTCCTGAGGCTATTGTTTGGGGTCTGTTGTTCAGCAGGATTTTATAACAGTGTAAACATAGGCCAGGCTTATTTAAACACTTATTTAAAAAGATTATCAACGTTTATTGAAGGGTTGAAAGCCTTATATCTAAAAGTTGCCTGAGAACTTTTTTTTTTTTTTTTTTAAGCTTTGTGGATTGTCATTGTGTGTGGTGATTAAGGCAACAATCATCATTATTATTTTTTAAATTTCGTGGAAAACGTCTTACTAATCTGAACTCCCTAGCAACCATTTAACACTACTGAAAAATTATGGTTCCAAAAATGACACACATTTTCTTCTCAAAACCAAGTTTGAATGGGCTCTTTTGACTTTGACATCTAGCAACCACTATAGCGACTACCTAGCAACCAATCAAAACACCCAACAATATCACCTAGCAATGCCCTAGATTTGGGGTCCAAATATTAATTTTTATTTTGTAATAAAATGTTAATGTTAAAATGTTAATAAAGTCAGGATGGGCTTTTTTGACTAAAGCAAGAAAGTAGCCACCTAGCAACCTCTCAGAACACCCTAGCAATAACCTAGAATTGTTGTTTTAAGTATTACACGCATTGTTATTAATAAAATATCAAACAACAAAGTTAGGATGGGCTTTTTTTGACTAAAGCATGAAAGTAGCCATCTAGCAACCATTCAGAACACCCTAGCAACACCTTAGCAATAACCTAGAATTGTAGTTCTGAATATTACACAAATTCTCTTAATAAAATAAAGTGCTTGTTTGACTGAAGCTAGTAAGTTGCCAACTAGCAACCACTCAGAATACTATAGCAATGCCGTAGCAACCAATCAGAACATCCTAGCTTTCATTTAGCAATACCATAACCAGTGGTGGGCATGTTACTTTAAAAAAGTATTTAGTTGTAGTTACTAGTTACTTCTCACAAATAGTAATTGAGTTAGTAACTGAGTTACCAGGGAAAGTAACTATTTTAAAAAAATCAAATGGCAAACTAATGTTAACTGGTGGTGGTGCTTGTTAATTAGTTAGTATTTCTATAAAGATCAGGGCAAAAAATTATAAGATAACAAAACTACTATGAATTCTACTAAACAATATTAAATGCATAAGGATTAATGAGATGCTGGGTTCATGAATATTAATCACCTAGTATGCGTTCGCTCAAGTTGATTTGCAATTCAACAATCATAGGTGAGCCCCAGCCAATAAGATTGTTGCATTAGTCCCGCCCACTACTGTTTATGGTACGTCAAGTACAGCTACACTGGGCATCCACTGACAAGGACTGAGAAATAAAATGCTAATAATATTATAATAAATTATAGTAACGCCACATTTTGTTGTAAGTAACAGCGTTGTAACGGGGGAAACAGTAATTTGTTTGATTACTCGTTACTGAAAAAAATAACACAGTAATGCCGTTTATTTATAACAGCGTTATTCCCATCACTGGCCATAGCAACGTACTTGCTAATATTACACACACTTTCGAAAATGTAAACATCTAGTTACTCCTTTTCAAGCATGTATCAGTTACGTAAACAGTTCCTTTTCAGATCTGAAAAACAAGTTGATTTTACAGGTATAGTAGAGCAAATCTTTCCTCATCATCTGCTGGGTATTTCCAGAGCACATGGTTAAATATTGCCTAACACTGGCTGGACTAGTTACTTACACGTGATTAAACAGGCTTGCTCGATTTCAGCACAGTACTCAATATTAGAGAAAATAAAATCAGAACATTTAGCAAGTTTGTTTTTGCAAATATAGCTATTACGATGCCCCAGTAAGTTACGCCCACTTCTGAATAATTCATTCTTTTCCTAATAGAGAAGTGATGCTTATATTTTAAACAAATAGAATTGTGGAGGATTGTATCAAACAACTTTGTGTTTCTGTGTTTGTGTTTTTAGTCTAAACCCAAGGTGAAAAGGTCGTCCCTCCCCTCCTGCGTTGTCACTAGTTTTATCGATCTCTCAGGAACTGTTTGTCAAATTGATTGTGTCGCATTGAGTCCTTTCACTCCCTGACCTTTTTTTAGTCCGATGTTTGCTTGCTTTTTGTGCTGTCATCAGTAAGCTCTCAGAATTATGAGTGGGGGAGGAGAGCTAGAGGTCGGTCTCTAGCGGGATCGGCCCACAACCTTCCAGAATGTTCTTCTTCTCCAAATGCCTCTAACATCTCCATCAAGGGTCACTTTTCCACATTTTTCTCTCTTTTTTTACCATTGGCTGGTTTCCCAGTGGACTGGAAGGAAAGACAAGACACATGGTTCTCCAATCTTTGCTCGGTTTCTCCGTGGAGTTCTTCTGTTCTTTCCCCTCCTTTTGTCAGTTCTGATTTTTTCCGATTCATGTCTAATATAAATCACCCCCATTCAATGGCTCATTATATCAGAGATATAACATTCTTTGTCTCCCGTTACATCTGAAATCATCCAGTGCTCTTTTGAACTATTTGGAACATGCCAAAAGTCATGCAGTTCTTCAAAGATGAGAGACTGTGTACGGTTTAGCTTTTTGTCTGTCATTATAGAAGAAAAGTCATCTCGGCTGACCTCAAATTGCACAAGGGAACTGCCACAACACCCCACACGCCATTTTTTCCTAGTGGTCTCACATTCTGACTGCTGGGCTGCAGCGTGGGAGTATGTCTGATTGATCTTCAGCTTGCTGAGAAGCCTTCTATGGAAGCTTATGGGGCCGTGAGCTATATCTCCAAATCCCTTAAGATGAATAAAAATAGGCACAAATTAGATAATTGCATAAAGTATGTGGATATCATAGCTCAGATAATATGTTGGTAATAGAGTTGCCAAGATACCAAAGTGATTTTAGTATGATCTCAGTACAGTTTGAAACATCTGTCATATATACTTCTGTACGTTTTTTTTTTTTAAGAAATTCATATTTTTATTTAGCAAGAATGCAGTAAATTTACCGAAAAGGGACAGAAAAGACATTAATAATGTTATAAAATATATATATTTCGAATACATGCTGTTCTTTTAAACTATTTATAGATCATTCAACACAGATGATAACAATAAATGTTTCTTGAGCAGCAAATCAGCATATTTTAATGATATCTGAAAAGTGTAAATGTTGAATAATGATGCTGAAAATTATTCATAGAAATCAATTACACAGAAAACAAGTCCAAAATTGTACTGAATATTTCATGGTGTTACTGATTGCTTAAATAATGCAGCCTTAGTGTAGGCAAGAAACGCTTGGAAACGCTTTCCCGACCCCAAACTTTTGAACTGTAGTGTAAATACAGCACATATGTTACCTGATAAAATATTTTTCAAAGTGACTCCAAAACATATGATTATAATAGTACAAGACCAAAAAATGCTAATGTTATCGCTAATATTTCCCTCCAATTCTGATGTAGTAGTTAACCTAGAAACTGAAACTGAACACTAAGAGGACTCTAGCTAGATATCGCTGTCAAAACATGAAGGGTTAGGACTGTGTTTGTGCTGTAAATAAGGTTTGAGATAGCAGACAGAAGGCCATGAGGTAAGCTTTTATCATGTTTTGGCGGGAAAGAGAGACATCTTCTGTCCTGAACACCTCCTGCTGAGAATATCTTATCCGCCCTTTTTCCCTTTTGTCCCTTTCTCTCGTGATCTGTATGATAGCCGCATTTAGCTTTCTCTTTGTACAGTCTGACCCTGAATTCTGAACCTGAAATGGAGCCTCTGTGATAAAAGCCATTTCCTGGAATTTGCATTAATAGCTGCTTTAAATGGATTTAAACTCACTGTGTTCAATTTGAATTGTTTATTATCTCTTTATATAAATTTTTGAAGCTAAAGTAAATACACTTTCCGGGTCTGTATTAATGAGTAGTGCTTGCTAGGGCATGCCTGAGTTTTCCTACTTGATGTTAGAGATTTCTGAATAACCACTAACTCTTAACTTTGATGCCCCGCATTATTCATCACTTACTGGAAAATATATAGACTAAACATTCACCGAAGGGGCAAATGAAACCATCTCACATTTTGTAAAGATTTGCTGTTAGTCATAGCTGTCCATTCTGAGCAAATTGTTCAATGTCAGCTGGTCAGCGGTGCTATTTACAGTCAGCAAAGTCCTGAGAAAGAACGAAACGGCCAGATTCATGCTGCGACTCTTTTTTTTATTTTAGGCTCTGTTGTTGGCACAATCGCACATCGGTGTTGCATCACATGCTTTTATTACCATTCTATTCACAAAGCCAAACAAACCCAAAAAAGAGTTTTAATAGTCAATCCAATTGAATTACGCTGCATTTGATGATTTTTCCATTAGCTCTAATGCAGCTTTTACACACAGGCCTTTTAAAATTTTCAAATTGTTGTTTTGGTGTGTTTTTAAGGTCAAATGTGTTCTGTGTGAGGATCAGCAAAGTGTATTGACATTACAATAGTTTAGATAAGCATGTATGCTGACACGTTACAGTAGAATGTTCAGGATGCATAACCATGATCCTGCAGAGCCGGTTTGACTAACAAATGACTGCTGTGTGTTGGCTGACTCACAGATTGGGTTATTTCTTCTCACAGATTGCACAGAAATATGACCTACAGAAGGAGGAGGAGCTTCGTTTCTGGATCGAGGAGGTCACTGGAATGCCGATCGGAGACAGCTTTCAGAAAGGACTCAAGGATGGTGTCATACTGTGCGAGTAAGTTAAGCTCAAAACAAAAACAGTTTTATTTTCTCCCAGGCTGGTCAGTTTTGGGAACATTTCAGCAGGTTGGACTGGGAGAAAAATTGTCTGACCAGCTAAACACTATTCATGAAATGCTTGTTTGAGCTTCCTGGCCTGATATAATGACACTAGCTCAACCAATGGCATAAATTTGGGCCGAGATGATCTGTATTGGGTGACCATTCGCAGAAAACCTGTATGAAAACAATCATAATTTTGGAAATTTCTATGGGTGATGCTAGCATCGAAATTATTCACTTTACACCTTTATTTTGCATATAGAAGATGCTTGCAGAAAAATGAATTGAAATCATTCAATGTTTTTATTCTTTCAGGTTGATAAACAAGCTTCAGCCTGGATCGATAAAGAAAATAAACCATTCACAGTTAAACTGGCATAAGGTAAATATCTCAGAGGCTTCTTTGTTTTCATCCAGATTAGCCCGTTTGAGATGTAAGAAGTGCTTTTCTTTCAAAAACTTACAATACAGCATACTGCAGATGAATCTTTAGCATATGAAAGCAGTATCAGAACCGTGAGAATAAATGGACCCATTCATGCACTTGTCAACCAAAACTAACTGAGCATGAGGTAATCAATGATGTTTTGGAGAAACTTACCCTTACTATTTCCATTGTACCCTCAGCTAGAGAACCTTGGGAATTTCATCAAAGCTATTCTAACCTACGGACTGAAGCCCAATGACATCTTTGAAGCCAATGACCTCTTCGAAAATGGGAACATGACGCAAGTTCAGACCACACTTCTTGCTCTGGCCAGTATGGTACGTCTTTCATCTGGTTGATAGCCACCTAATTGGCAGTCTAAATTTTGCAACTATAAAATGTTTATATCTTTTTCAACAGGCAAAGACCAAAGGCATGGAAACAAACATTGACATTGGTGTAAAATATGCAGACAAGCAGCAGAGACAGTTTGATGATGAGAAGATGAAGGCTGGCCAGTGTGTCATCGGACTTCAGGTTATAGACACTCGAACTTCCTAAATGCTTCTGCATGAATGGGTTTAAAGCGAGCTTAATCACTGAGAATTTGCCATTCAGCTGTTTCTTTTATCGGAATGGTACTCAAGGACTATTCATTGTGAAACTTTCGGCCACAAACCCAGATTAAAAACAGAAACTCAACCAATATCAGTGCAGAGATACATCGCAGGCCCAGACTGATAGGAAAAAAATCATCTCAAGGGGTGTTTTTAACCCACTTTTTAAGTGTTTCTGACTTTTGTTCCAGATGGGAACCAACAAATGCGCAAGCCAGGCTGGTATGACCGCCTACGGGACCAGGAGACATCTTTACGATCCCAAGACACAGACAGAGAAACCATACGACCAGACCACCATCAGTCTGCAAATGGGCACCAACAAAGGAGCCAGTCAGGTACACCTGAACACAGACATGTACCAACAATATATAAAAAATGATTAAAAAGGACGCATTCACCATGTGTCTCTCTCTTTCCAGGCTGGCATGTCTGCTCCAGGAACCAGGAGGGACATCTATGACCAGAAGGCAGCTCTGCAACCAATGGACAACTCCACCATCTCATTGCAAATGGGAACCAATAAGGTAGCCTCTCAGAAGGGCATGAGCGTGTATGGCTTGGGACGGCAAGTTTACGACCCCAAGTATTGTGCCACCCCTACAGAGCCCATGATTCATGCCAACGGCAGCCAAGGCACGGGGACGAATGGCTCAGAAATCAGCGATAGTGACTATCAGGCAGAATGTCAAGAGGAAGAGTACCAGGGCGAATACCACGATGAGTACAGAGGTCACTACAATGACCAAGGCATCGACTACTAAAGAACGCTGCTGCACCGTTAGTCAAAGCAGTATTAACACCATGTATATCAACAGAGCAAGTCTTTTGCAATGCCTTTTGCTTCTCACAGTTACCCCTTCCCTTCCAGCGCATGTGTTTGGGTAAACAAACGTGAGTGGTGATATCTCCAATCTGCCATCTTAACAATGGTGAATTTGATCTTTTATAATTTCTTTTATAAAGTGTTTCTTTTTATTGAGTATGGAGAACTGTAAAGAGAATTTTCTAGTTTTGCAGTACGATTCTTTGTATTTTGAGTTTATTTTGGCCTTGCATCTTGGAGCGAAACTTTCTCGCTAGTTTTAAAGCTCCTCCGCCATTGATATCCCACTCTGCGTCAACTGCTATGGACTGAAAGCCTTCTTCCCGAAGACATTCCTTCCTAAGTAATTCCATTTGAAGTCATTCCATTTAGAATTCCAAATGCCTGGTATTGTTACAAGCTTACAAATGTTAGCGTTTTAAAGATTAGCTGACAGGACGACCAAAAAATTTCCGCTATTGCTTAGTTTTTTTGTGCGGAAAATCTTTTCCATTGTATTTATTGCCCTGCTTTTCATTATAAATTCTCTGTCATATGGTTCTTTTATGAATAAATTCTATGTTATAAATAAAGTATTGAATGTCTACTATTATTTTGACCAGTATTGGCATTAAATTTAAATATAGTGCCATACTTGTAATCAGACTAGTTCTCTGCTGTTGTCCTGGTGAGGTGTGGTTTCTGCAAAGGTCCCGATTTTATTATTTGATTTTTTGCTCTTGTATCTTTTATTAGGGTGAATTGAAGTGGCACGGAGCCTCAGATGTGCGCTGACTCTGCCCAAGTATCTCAGCGCAGCCATAAATCTTGTGTTTTTGAGGCTACCCTCAGAGGCATTTGGAAGCTGCTTCTTGTGTCGATAGCCCAGAGTTTCTGGAAACAGTTATATAACCACAAAAAGCAGCGAAAACCAGAATCTAAAGTAGAGCAAGTCAATGTTCATGCACCAGTTCATAGAACTACTGCAGTTTGTGCTTATGTATATGTATGGGTTTTTAAATGAGTTACTGAAAAGCACTTGTTTGTGTCCCAGGAAATGAGAAAAAAATCATGCTCTGCATCTTTTCATCCTAAACCTTCAATTAAGTCGATGAAATGAACTTAATGACATTACAGTTCAGCCTACGTCCATGGAGAGACTTGGAAGGAGTTGCACACCGCTGAATTGAATTACGCTACCCATGCTGTGACCTTTGTGCATTCTTATTGGCCACAGTGTCAACCGAAACGCGAAGGAATGGTAAAAGTGCGATGGGGCTCGTGATGGAACATTCCAGAAGTGTTGGACCAGTTTAAGTTGGGTTGAGGCTGCGGACTTAAATCGACTGCAGAAGAGGATTTATATACGTGCAGCAAATAACATGTTGGAGCTGCATGTTGCATTCTGGGTCATTCCGAGATATGTAACGTAATGCCACATGGCAAAACATTATTCTGTTTCCATAGTGATTTAAAGGCCAATACTATTTAAGAATTCTCTTCAATGCGTAGTCAGTGGCTGCAGTAGTAAATGAAGAACCGAGAGTCTACTAATTTAATTATCGCGTTTGCTAAATATGGGCATCAGTGAACTCTGTTGACCTGCTATTGTGTAAGTAAGTAAATCCACATATTAGGGGAGGACTGTATACAACTATATCCATGTGTACGGGACAGTGACTAAACAGCCAATCGGCTTCATGAGAAAGCAATGGCATTCACTCAAGTGCTGCAGCCCTGCCCCTCCTGACTGTGTTACTCCGGGATAATCAGCGCTTTGTGCTGGCTGTGGAATCCGGGACAAAAACGCAAGACTCAATTAGAGAGAAGGTCCGAAAAAGACTGTTACCGCAGCAACTACAGAAAGCCTTTAAAGGCAGATGGCACTGGTGTTGCAGCTTTTGTATGCTGCGTTATGCTAACTGTGCCACCCTGGTGCCAGTTTAGTGGCCCGGAGCCAAAACCATGTGCAGTCTATGCCAGAGCTTCAGAAAGAGTCATGAAGTAGTAAGTGGTGTTTGCTAAGGCAAGCATCACTATTATTACTGCTCATAGAAACCTGTAACACTAAGTATTTAACTTTAGTATGTAATTCCAACTGCAATGTTTGTGCTACAGACTTAAATTATGGCTTAAATCACGCAGTTGTTAAAAGGAGTGCATATACTTTTCTTCACTAGCAGATGTTAAAATAAACAGAGATTTACACTAAAAGAGGGAACCAAAACCACCAGGCAAACTACCAGAACTACCATTCAGAAAATTTTGGAAGCACTTACCATGGTTTTATTATGGGTAAACTGTAGTAACCATGTTTTTTGGCGCAATCACTACCATTTACAGTTTTACTAAACCATGGTTAAACTATGCTTGGTGTTTCAAAACCATGGTTAATTTGTCAGTACCCTTTTTTAACGTTTTGTGTGTAGTAAAACCATAGTTAATTTTCACAACGGCACAGCAACACCTTTCAGCCCCTCAGAACACACTAAACCATTAAGAACACCTTAGCAATTCCCTGTTGAAAAAAACAGCTAAAACCAGCCTACGCTGGTTGGATAGATAAAGCTGGTCAACCAGCCTGGCCTTAGCTGGTTTAAGCTGGTTAGCAGACTGATTTAAGAGGGGTTTTGGCCCCTTTTAGCAGGGAACGCACTATATAGCATTGACAAACTTTTTTTAAACCACATTGCAACATACTAAAATGCCATATACACACCTTTTAATTCTTAATCCTGTTCTGTAATTTACAGAAGTGTCAAACACATTAACAACACGTCTTACGACCTTCACATCCTTTTTTTTTTCAATTCAGAAACTGGATTCATATGAGTTGAGACCAAATAACAAGACCAAAGACGATTAAATAAGAGTAGCCTACTTATAAAATGTGGATAATGGGCCCCTTTTTGTGTATTATTTGATCAGAAATACTAAACTAAACTATACTAAACTGCAGAACAACTAACTAAAACCCACCCATATTCAAAACGCAAGCATTGTATCAGCAAGCCTTGCAAAAATACTGTTTCTCTATATAGAGGCCACCAAAAGAGATGCAAGACATGAGCTTTGCTGAAGCTTATTTATCACAGAGATAAAAGTAGCTTCCCAAAATCAAAAAAGAAATTGGCTTTATTAAAGGTGGTCAGCTGTGTAGAGGCAAGTTGTGGACCCAAAACAATAAAGAATAAAAGATGTGGAAACAGCCTGGAGTTCATTAGCGGTTCTTCAGCTGAGCCTCGCTGCAACCGGCCTGCAATGAACAGAGGGGGGAGAGGATGAAGAACAAAGATATACTGATCCACAGACAAACATGCTCGGAGGAATTGTGACTGCTGATCACAATGAATTCATTCCTTGCTGTTGGCCTGGCGAAAGATCAGTGAGAATATGTGGGTGAAGATTGTTTGTTTGTGACTCTCTTGTCCAATATAAAATGTGTTCAAGCTAGAAAAGCTGGAAATCTGGCTGCGTTTGCTGTATGGGAATGCATTACACCATATAGGATTGCCTCAGTTTTCTTTTAACCAATCCATGTCATCAATTTAAATGTATATTTTGCATTATTACGATCATTATTTTAGGTGAAAGATTGAGAAGTGGGCTTTAATGCGAACCACAGATGGTTTATAGCTGCTCTCCAAGTTGAAATTTCCCTGGATACAAGCTGAAACCATGTGTCCGTGACATCTGAGACTTCCTCACGTGCCTGTGGATATTTTTTTTAGCAGAATGCTCACATTCCCCGGCAGCTCAGAGTCTTTGAATTTCAGAACGAGAATTTTCATTATTGATTCTTCTTCTTTCAAACCCAACCAAGTGGCCTCTAGCCATCTCCATTTATCCCCCAGATACTTAACTCTGAAAGGGATAGATTTTTTCTCAGCAGAGAGGAGGAAAACTGTGCTGTATGTTGAAATGCCAAAGGTTTTCTTTATTAATTAAAAGGAGTTTCTGTTATAGTACCTCCCGTTAATCTAAAATAGCTGGATTTGAGTTAAGAATCATATGTTATCAAGCCCAAAGTAGCTTATACTGAACCCCAGGTAGACAAAAGCGCATTTACAGCAAGGTGAGAGCATTTCTGGTTTCTGGACTACCTGTAAACTATGCCACATATTTAATGACATCAGCTTCTGAACAATACAGGCCACATTTCTCCAGCATGATGTGAACCCTCTCATATTTAGTCAACTTGTAAAAAGAAGGTAAGACTTCCTCTGTTTTACAATCAGTTAACTAGTTTGTTCTATTTACAGGCGGAAAACAGCAACATGCCTGAATTATAATCGTCCCAGACTTCATCAGGGGCCACACAGTGGAAACCACACAGTGGGCATGTTACTGATTTATAAAAGACTTAATAAGTATTTAATTTTAGAAAGTTATTAAACAGCAGTTCTGTAGAGTAAACTATTGCTTAATGTTCATTTTAAAGAAGCATTTTTCACTGAATGCCTAAATGGTTCTTCAGAGATTAAAAATACTCTTGACTTTATTTTTAATCAGCATATTGGTTGCTGCGTTCTTTAAAATTCCAGCACATAGATAATTTCTCTAAAGACCTGGACTGTAAAAATTATTTGTAGAACTTAAAAAAAAGTGTTGAACTCTAAAGACTGCAAAACTGTTTTTCTGTTCTATAGGGACCTTCGTCTAGATGTAATGCGTTGGTGGATGTCATCTGAAAGCAATGGAAGCACATTCGCAGATGCATTAACTTTAGATTTACAACAACACAGGCATTTACAGCCCCGGGGATTATGACATGCTCTCAGTTTCTATAAAAGTGCTCCATGATGAATCGCCAACCAGCGAGGAATGTCCTCGCACGTCGAGAGGGAAGAGTAGCACACTTGTGAACAAAATCTGAGACAAAGTTGTAGAAAGGAAATAGCCGCTCACTTTGGCAGTGAATCCACTGGAAAAAAACAGACCTTCCTACTGTACCTTTTTTTTTTTGGGTGGCTGGCTGGCATCTTGCCACAATGTCCAGTCTGTTGCATGAGCCATTTTGAATGGCTTTGTTAAAGAGGAATTCAGCCGAAGAGCCTAGATTTCACTGGTCTAAGTAAAGCAAAGGCTCTGGAACATTACATAACCTTGCTATGAATGTATAACCACTGCTCTTATTCTCTCTCTCTCTCACACACACACACATATCTTTTTTTTCCGGACTGCTGGACTGAGGTGGAATTGATCCAAACAGAGGGTTTTCTGTAACTCTGAGCCTATGTCAAACAATCAGGTTTTTACTTTTCAATAAATGAAAATAACTAGTTTTAGTTAGTGGTTCTTGCTAAAGCTTAGTTTGAATACTATTGATAATTAATTTATATAGTCATAAATACATTTAATTTTATTTTAAATATCTAAAATATTTTTTACAAAAACATTTCTGTTGCACTTAAGGTTCCTGAGAGTACAATGGTCTCCAAAATCCTTAAATGGAAGATGTTTAGGATGACCAGAACCCTTCCAAGAGCTGGCCATCCGGCCAAACTGAGCTATCGGGGGAGAAGAGCCTTGGTAAAAGAGGTAAAGAAGAGCCCAAAGATCACTGTGACTGAGCTCCAGAGATGCAGTCGGGAGATGGGAGAAATATGTAAAAAGTCAACCATCACTGCAGCTCTCCATCAGTCGAGGCTTTATGGCAGAGTGGCCCGACAGAAGCCTTTCCTCAGTGCAAGACACATAAAAGACTGCATTGAGTTTGTTAAAAAACACCTGAAGGACTCCAAGTTGGTGAGAAATAAGATTCTCTGGTCTGATGAGACCAGGACAGAACTTTTTGGTTTTAATTCTAAGCTGTATGTGTGGAGAAAACCAGGCACTGCTCATCACCTGTCCAGTACAGTCCCAACAGTGAAGCATGGTGGTGGCAGCATCATGCTGTGGGGGTGCTTTTCAGCTGCAGGGACAGGACGACTGGTTGAGGTGTTCAGGACCTCAGACTGGGCAGAAGGTTTACCTTCCAACAAGACAATGACCCTAAACATACAGCTAAAATAATGAAGGAGTGGCTTCACAACAACTTGAATGGCCCAGCCAACCGTCCAACCTGACAGAACGCATTCATTCATTTATATAAATGCGTCATTCATTAATTCAACTGGAGAGGATGCTTGTTGCATCTTTCCCAAAAAGACTCATGGCTGTATTCGATCAAAGGGGTACATTTTTTAAAAAGGACTTTCTATTATTTTCTTATAAATATGTATCATAATTTTAACCACAATGATGTAAGTGCTGGCAAACATAGTGTCTGATTTATGCAACAAGACTGTCCTCTTAATGTTTTCCTCTTGAGGCCCCAAAATTGATTCCAGATAACTTGACACTCATAAGTGCCTTCAGGCAGCTGGAGTTCAAGAAATGTACCATTGTTCATTGGCAGGCAGAATGGACTATTAATAAAAATTAAGCTGAAAGCAGCTTTTACTCAAGTCTGGCCTGTTTCATTGTTCCTGTATGTGTTAGTTAAGTTTGCTCGCGGTCTGTTTCCTCAGGAAAAGCATCGGAGGATGGAATCCTTTCCTCGTGGAGCCTGATGAAATGGAGGGTGGACTGTGACACAGATGGAGGTGAGGGATTTGATTTACACAGCATTTGGCTTCTGGGAAGTGAACTATCTAGAGTCATGTTGGGCATTTAAAGTCAACGATAAAATTAAAGGTAGGCCTAATCTGATTACTGTAATTACTAAAGTCGTCTCATTTGTGGAAAGGAAGAACGCTGTATGAAATCTGTACTTGTATTCTGGTTCCTGTTCAAAATCACAATCAGGGCTAAACTATGTAGACTGACTGATCTCTGGTGGTGAGTAGAGGAAACTGCATTTATAAAAAATAATGTGTGGGTGTCATGTATAATGTGTTAAACCTTTTGGCACCTGCACAAAATGATACTGAATTATATGTCCTGGAATTATACTGCCAAGACGGTTTGGCACCTGTCGGTGGTCCTGTGATATAGGAGCACTGTGGTGATGTTTTAGCATACGTGTTTGGAAGATACTACCAAATGTGATGAACGAGCTGTTCTAGTGCCCTATTCACCACAGGGGGTTAACATCAGAACTACCCACCTGTTTGTTATGTCAATATAATGTGAAATTTATGTGTAGGCTATATACCAAACATCAGGTTAAATCATATTCCAAGTTTCTGAACAGTAGCTCTAAATGTTTCAGTTCTCTTTATAAAGCGGTCTGGTGTGCGTTGGAAATTAACCAGGGCTTTTTAAAACCACCAGATATAACAAAATGATTTGTATGGCTTTAAATCAATTCAAATATTGTGTAATCATTTCTGACGAATGTAATTTGACTTTAGGTGAACGCATAGATCAGTCATGGGAAACTCCCTTTTTCCTGTTGTCCAGCATATTCATGAATGGGGGGTGGGTGGTAACCTAAAAATATCTGAATAATGGGAATGGTGATTAGAGGAGAGTATGATGCATGGTGCTTCATTAAACAGTTTGCCATGTGTTTGGAGTGCAGTGGTGTGTGGTTCTGACCTAGTTATTTTTAGCTCTGTGGGACAAAAATGGCTCAAATTGTTCCTGAGGATCATTTAAATCTGTCCACCTAATGGCACTTCAAAAAGAAAAAGGGAAACCTTAATGGGGGTAACTGAGGTAATCATTATGTTTCAACGGTTACCATGCTAATATAACTACACATAACATTTTATTTAGAGAAAAAAATAGTTTGTAAATAAACTAATTAGACCTTTATGGTTTAATACTTTTATTAAAAAGTATCTGCTACATATCTACATTTACAAACAAATGAGAGATTTTCACAAGAGTCACAAACCTTTTAGGTAAGCGAATTGTTCTCGATTCTTAAAGGGACAGTTCATCAAAAAAAAAAAAATCGGTCATTAATTACTCCCCCATGTGTCGTACAAACCCGTAAGACCTTCGTACATCTTCTGAACACAAATTAGGATATTTAAATTAAGGTTCCCAGTCCCAGAAACATATACCCAGACTGCATTTGTACATCTGCAAGATGTCTGTTAAAGATCTCTTGATCTGGAAAGCATCTGCTGTCTACAAACGTTTGGCAGACGTCTTTCAGATGTCAGTTTTGCATACATTCTTAATCATAAACCTCTTAAAGACATCTAGTAGACGTCTATTTGACATCTAAAAGAAGATGTCCAATAGGCGTATTACAGATGAGCAAACAACCTACAGTAAATAATACATCTTGCAGATGCAAATGCAGACATCATATAGACATCTACTAGATGTATGTGTGCTATCAGGGTAGCAAGGACATCGGTAAACAGTCCACAACAAAAAGAACATAATTTGTTCAACATTTCTGCCTCAGTTCCCTGATGGCACGCTTACATCTTGGAGACATCTATTTGGCGCTTACATTTACATCTGCAAGACGTATTATTTAGGTTGTTTGCTCATCTGCAATACGTCTACTGGACGTCTCCTTTTAGATGTCAAATAGACGTCTATAAGATGACTTTAAGATGCTTATGAGTAAGAATGTATGCAAAACTGACATCTGAAAGACGTCTGCCAGACGTTGGTAGACAGCAGATGCTTTTCAGATAAAAATATCTTTAACAGACATCTTGCAGACGTACAAGTGCTATCTGGGGAGCCACTGACATGCCATATATTACCTGTAATACCTTTTACTTTTACTAGCAGACGAATAGAGGAAAGTTTAATTATTTATTTTTGCAGGGAAAAAATAAATGGTATTATATTCCCAACTACTGTGAACAAATCAGCTAAGAGAATGATTCAGTCCCTTGTTTTGTTTTTTTACGTTAACGTTAACCTGCAGAAACGGCATCTGAATGAATTTATTTGAATGAATTCGAAAGACTAGACTTGCAGATGAATCAAAATTCCCACCACAAGAAATGACATTATCCGTGTGTGAATATCTCTTTAAGAATGAAACTGAAATTGGATCCTCTCGTTCCCGCACCTCCACCACCACCACATACAGCCATCATCAACACAAATCAGTTTCACATCATCATCCTCAACATGCTCTCACCGACGCGCGCTTATAAAACCCACACGTTATTGTAAGGACCACCCGTTTCCCTGTTTGATATGAAATCATGCATTTCATATCGCCGCGGAGAGCGGAAAATCATGCATGTGTCTGATTGACGAAAAACAAGGATTTTTATCAGCCCATATGTTTTCAGACACCATGCACAACTAGCCAACAGACGCCATTGATGATCGATAAGAGGTAAGCGTATGGTTAACGCATGCATTTCGTTATATTAAGTACTATTTTAATGCACAAGCGTTGTGTTTTCAGCCAGCATTGCGGTGTGATTTGGCCTAAAGGAAGCAGCAGGCATGTTGGTAACAACACGAGTCGATTTCCGTCCATCGCAATGTTTTTCACATAGCTTTAGTAGAGATGTGATTCAGTGTTTGGTGCTGTCATTGCTGAATTGCTGTCTTTAATGTATATTTGGCACGCGTTCATATACATCAAATGTTCATCTAAGCACAAATGTACATATATATGTGTGAGCATTCGTTACACAAGCAATGCGGTTCAATGCAGCACACCAGCTGGAGTTTATTGACAAACGAAGGCTACAGTAACATCTAAAAGCCCAAATCTGAGTTAAAAAATGTGAATATTCCTTTAAATACGTGTTAGAGTCTACGCTGAAGATACATGTCAGTATAGAGGGAAATATTTGTTCAGGTTTGCGGATAGAAAACATTGTTTTTCTCTGTAAAGTAAATGCTAAATGGAGAGGTTTTGGACGTATATCGTATTTTTCATTTAAAAAAACTACATTCTGCTGAGGTCTTTTATTCTGCTCTTCCTTATTGTGGTTTTCCTTTCAGTCTTGAGAGCTGTGATGTGTACAGTATATTCAAGTAACAAATGCTTTAAAAAAAAGTTTTTTTTTATCTATTTGAAAACTTTAAAAATGTTTTTTTAAAAAAAAAAATATATATATATATATATATATATTTGTATACATCTGCACTCATTTTATGAAATTACAATTGCATGGACATTGGATACCATGGTACTTGCCAAAAAGTGTGTTTGTTTGTGTCTGCGTCTATTTAAATGCAACTTTTTATAAAAAAAAAATTTGTAATTAATTTTTTTTTAAAAATCAGAATAGCGGCTTAATTACAAAAAAATGAACGAAATCAAGTTACATTATAGTTTCTGTACACATGTGTATGTATGTGTACTTTGTGTCCGGCCGCTTTTGCACTGCAGTTTCCTCATGAGTTTAATAAAGCATCCACTTAGTCATCCATCCATTCTGCTGGTCTATGAGCCTTGCCCAGCCAATTTTTCATTCATAAGGCAGCACTGCTTCTTTTAATATACGATGCATTTACTCCGTGCACTAAAGCATGCCAGCAATGCAGCTTTTTCATTGCTCTGACCTGCCACCCACATGACAAACCTGTGCATCGGTAAGAAAAAAACACGTCAATCTACACATGCAGCAGAAAACGTTCGATCACACATCTGTGAAAACTGCTGAACTTCCTGTTACCATTTTTTTATGACCTTTTTTGGACGCCTGCCCTTCACAACCAGCATGAACCCGTACCGGAACTTTAAATACACCCACCCTCGCCCCTCCTCTATATGTGCATGTTGCCTATTGCTGCATAAAGAAGATCTAAATTTAGTGACCGCATGTTTTTTGACTCCTATCGCCCCATGAGGTGATGTGCTGATGTCACAGTCTGTTAGTTTAGCTGTTTGACCATGTTCTGAAATGGATGTTCTCAATATTGACTGCGACTCGATTGTTTATGACCCCTTTAAGGCGCTTTATGCATTCAACAGATAAGATTTTCAACCTGTTTACTTATTACAGTGTATTTGTCGTGTTATTTGTAGTAGTGGTCCACTGATATGAATTTTGATACAAAGTTGATTATTTATATTTTGATTTAATTTAAATAACAATGCATACCAGTTGTAGAAATGTATATTTTACTAAATTAGAAAATGAATTGTAAAATATTGTCACTTGATTTTAGCAACTCTACTCAAATCAAGTTAAACAATAGTATATAAATAATAATTAAAAAACATGAATAAATAAACTCAGTTACAAGTTTTTGCACACTTGGAATCATTTTCTTAAATAAAGACCAGGTAATGCTAATTTTCAGTACACAGTGACATGTCATAAATGGATATTATAGTTTAAAAATTAACGATTATGCTCGCATCAGCAATTACATGCTGAATTTCCTAGCACTGTCAAAATAAAAGTCTGGTCACTGTCAGAATAAAAGATCTGGAAGTCTTTGGACTGCTCCAGGGCTCAGTTTTATCTAGTCATGTAGCAGCAATGCAAATAATTTTGTGTTTAGGGAGTAGACGCAGCCAAGTTTTATTAAAAGCCTGTATTGCCAGCGGGTGAATTTCCTCTTTAATTGTTCCAGCTAACCCAATGTAGACACATTGTCTGAACCAGTGGCATTTTGGAGTTTTTGTCCAATCATTGGGAGACCAGTGAAGGTAAAACCTACAGTTTGTTACCACTAGTGGTGCAGAAATGGCACACTTCACCTTTTGGGACGTTGGAATAACCTTATTTAAGGAGGTGGGATTGATTGTTTGTTGTAGCAATGTTGGAGCAAGTCAAGGCATGCGAGGATGAGTGACTAACTTCCTGTGTGAAACTTGTTTAATCTGCATCTCTGCTGATATGCATATCTCCTTTCATGACTGTTGGCTTGCCGTTGGAAGTCTGCAGCTGTTATGGCCACTACTAATATTGAGTGGAAACTTAATGTTTTTTTGTTTTGTTTATATTTTCAGTTGAGTACTCTACAGTGTAGATGACCTTAAAGCGAGTAAACCGATTAAGAGCCACAAACGATTTCATGGTTTTCAAACTGTGTCAGTTTCTTCTCAGTGCATCGGGTGCATGTTTTGTATTTTTCTCTCATGCTTTGAACGCTTCTAGCCTCAGGTAAGAGTGCGATTCATGTTTTCCATTAGCTGTTATGGGCCAGAGGTCATGAAAGTAGATCAGCAGGAAATGTTATGAGCACTTAGATGCCTTGAGTAAGATGTCTTGT
The DNA here is from genome assembly GCA_034779775.1 of Enteromius afrohamiltoni. Lineage (NCBI taxonomy): Eukaryota > Metazoa > Chordata > Actinopteri > Cypriniformes > Cyprinidae > Enteromius > Enteromius afrohamiltoni. The sequence continues at coordinate 13,912,814 of JAUYWG010000064.1, read as the reverse complement.
AAAACGAAGCTGCTTCCTTGAGGTTTCTGGAACTTGCCGGTGTCAAGGATATATATATGTGTGTGTGTGTATGTATATATGTGACCCTGGACAACAAAACCGTAAGTGTTAATTTCCGATTTATACATAATCTTAAAGCTGAATAAATAAGCTTCTCATTGATGTATGATTTGGATTGATACAACTATATGAAAATCTGGAATCTGAGGGTAGAGAAAAATCAAAATGCTGGGAAAATCACCTTTTAAAGTTGTTCAAATGAAGATCTCATGAATGCATATTAATAATCAAAAATTAAGTTTTAATATATTTTTGTTAAGAAATGGACTAAATACCTTCATGGAACTTGATCTTTACTAACTATCCTATTACTTACTATTTTGATTTTTGGCAAAAAAGAAAAATCAATAATTTTGACCCATACAATGTTTGGCTATTGCTACAAATATACCCCAGCGACTTGAGACTGGTTTTGTGGTCCAGGGTCACACATATATATATATATATATGTGTGTGTATATGTATATGTATGTATATGTACTGATGTTAGTAATGTAAATATTATTCATTTAAATACAAATCGCAATTAAAATGATTTTTTTTATTATTATTAAGTACATTTTTTTTAAATGAATTGAAAAGAAAATTCATGCTGCATATTTTTTTTCTTTTTGAAACTTTGATGTATTAGCACTACGAGGCGAATTATAAGATTATATTTAAAAAATCCTTGTATTCAGCAAGGCTGCATTAAATTGATCAACAGTAACAGTAAAACATAAATAAATATAGTGCCAGTTATTGAGTAATACAGCAAATTTGCAAATGAAAGGTTTACTCAAGCGATGTTACATTTGATATGTTCTATAACCTCTAACTAGATTTAGTCCAGTTACCCATTTGAACATTAACCTAGTGCCCTTTTCAGGTGCATATGGATGATTAACCATGTACGCTTGCAGAAAAAAGGTACAAAAGTTATCACAGGGATACTACCTTTTCAGAAGGTACACCTTTATTTACCCCGAAAGGATGCATGATGCTAACTTAAAGATACATATAAAGTAGTACCTAAATGATTCATATCAGTACCTAAATGGTAAATATTAGTACCGTTTGAAAACTTATTGCTCCAGTTACAACTCTTGTACCTTTTTTTTTCTCTGATTGTATAAAAGACGCTATCTACAGGAAGCGAGAAAAGCACGCACAAGCATGAATGCGATTTACTGTATCTCTTTTGCTCTTTGTGCTGATTCACCCCTGCGAGACCCAGTTAAAACGCTGTGATTATTTTGGCCCAAGGTTTATCATCATGGATCACTGCTTCCTAACTATGTGCTTCAAAGGGGACAGGCTTGTTTTTCTTATGCCCAATGATGGCACCAGACTGCAAGAGGAACTGTTTGAACATACGATGAGGAGAAGGTTAACATTGAGATCAATACGATGAGTGCATATATTACTACTAAAGGATTACGATGAGCCATTTCTGACAGCGGAAGCCTGCCTTTGACTCCAGAGCAGTTGTGCAATGGGGATTTGTAACATGTCTGAGATGTAATACATGTTATTTTAGAATGGTCAACAATTCTTGCGTCACTCCTGGCAGCGTTAATATCAACCAATGATGCTTTAAATAAAGTCAGAGAGTACTGTCTGTCACACATCCCACAGCTTTTATTAGTTCTGTGAGCATCGGATAAAGAAGTAGGCTTTGCATCGCCTCGTTTCTCCTTGTTAACGCAGTAATGGCAGAGGGCATGTCTGTTAAACATTTACTTTACTTTTCTCCCGGAACGGTGAGTTTTCAGCTGTGTGCTTTCGACGGGAGATTGATCGCGTCTTGTTGTAAAGGGTCTTTTTCTGCTCTTCTTCTTGCAGTGGGGTCGGGTGGCCATGGACCCCTTCAGCCAGCTGATCCTGCTCATCTCGGTGGTGAGCTTTTGCACTTTCCAGTGGCTCTTTCACAGCGTGAGCCCCTGGGCATCGTCCAGAATCAGCCCTGGCTTCCTCAAACTCACCCACAAACAGAAGATCGAGTGGAACTCAAGGTACACAAACATTATTAGTGCCATCTGTGAGATCTGGGACTAGTTCTGCATCTCTCTTTCTTTCTATGTATTACTTTCTTAAGTGTAAGCTGTATGTGTTTGATTCACCAAACAGAACTGGCTCACAAGAGCCATGTGTTTAGGAACCAAATTTATTTAATTTGGGAATCACATAAACACAGTTGCACTGTAAATGTTTAATTTGTTATCAAGGTATGGCTCAAAAGACTCATGTTTGGAATTTTAAACTCGGCCACGATTACAATTATGCTTGCAATAACGTCAAACTATAATAACCAGGCATTTGCAGCGGCGATTTAAATATTTCCCAGTTAAGTGTCTTATCAGAAGATTACGCTTTGGAGAGCAGGTTGTAAGCTGTCGCTCAAAACCACTAACGTCTGCGTAAAGAAACTGGCAAGAGGCGAAGATGGCAGCGATAATGCTCATTTCATCCGGCTGTCAAGAGAACAGCCAGCTGGAGGAGATGTTTAGATGTAGGACACACAGAGCCCAGTTGATTGACAGTAGTCCGTTTCGATTGACGTTATTTACTGTTAACGCTCCTGTCATGTGTTAAAAACCTTTGGCTTTCGTGTCTCTGCAGGACCGTGTCCACGCTCCACGCCCTGCTGGTCGGCCTCTTCTGCCTCTACATCCTGTTCTTCGATGAGGCCGTCAATCAGGACCCCGTATGGTGAGCTCTCGACCCGTCACGCTGCATGCAGGGCATGCTGGGAAAGCGCTGCTCTTAGATAAGCAGGACGCTTTCAGTAACTGTTTTAAGGTGATCTCGCAGTAATCTCAGTACCTTGTCCTCATCTTTACCACAACAGGGGAGATCCTACTCTGGTGAAGATAAACGTGAGCATTACTACAGGCTACCTCATATCTGGTGAGAGCTTACAGCAGACGTCTGATAGTGTTTGGAGAGCTGCATCATGTATGGAAATGCAAGACATTTTAAGGGGGTTTATTGTAATATTGAGAGTCTGAGTTGAAAATGTAAGTGAATTTTTTTGTGTGCAAAATTTTTAGTAGATTGATTATATTTTTATTGTTGGTGAGTCTAGTTTGACCAAAGAAACGCCTCAGTAGCCACATGACAGCATCTCTGACCATTTTTACCTGGTTGCAGATGATTCTGTAAATTCTCTTAAAGGATGGTGACGTTTTATTTATTTATTTATTTATTTATTTTTTGTTTGCACTCAATGATTGCTTATCTTTTTTTTTCCCTTTTTTTTCTCTTTTACTTTAGTTTTTTTATACTTGAATTTTTATTTTTTCTCTCATGCACTTTATTTCATACTTTTACTAGTTTAATCAGTAACTAATCAACGATTTTATTTATATCAACTTATATTACTGATATGTTATATTTAAAATGAAACTTTTTTTATATTAACTTATATTATATATTGGTGCTTATTGTAAGCTTATGCATTAAATAATATTCACGAATGTGACTATATTGTGAGACGTTTATTATAATATATTTAATTTTTCAAATATTTATTTACATTTCTGAAAATGTTTTTTTTTTATGGTATATCTTTTTTATTTTTGTTAGTTCATGTGATATTTGTTAATTTTCTCAAAAATTGAATACAAATAAAACTAAAATAAAAAATTATAATAATATGAATAAATAAATAAATAATAATAATAATAATAAAGATATGATGCAAAATCAGTGTTTTGTTGTGGAATGTAGGTATATTATTGGTAGGCCATAGTTTTTAGTAGTTATTTCATTTTATTAAATCACTTCTAAAACTGCTAAATTCAAATCTCTTAAAGTAGTTCTGACTCTTACTACCTTTTTTTCTGTGTTTTCCAGATCTGCTGCTTATATTTTACTATTGGAGAGCAATAGGAGACAAGTTTTTTGTAATCCACCACCTGGCAGCATTGTATGCTTACTACTATGTACTGGTGAGTTCCCTGTTGTCCCATAACAGAACATGCAGGCAAGATGGGAAAGAGACAACCAAGAGTGAGCAGTGTCAGGTGTGCAGCTGGTGCTAAAAGCTCTGTGTTCACTGGCTGACGCTCCACGAGCATTAACTTATGACATAGCACTAAACTATAAACAGGATGGTCAGAAGCTGATTTGTCTCATTTGTATCCTATATATGCATCACATATACTTGACCCCATATGTGGCCTGTGACCTTGTCTCTCTCTCTCAATTCAACACATTCTTGTCCTTCACTTGACATTTAACTACTGTATGCAAAGTCCTCATCTGTAGAAAATATAATATTAGAAATACATTCTGTCATCATTTACTCACCACCGAGTACTTCCGAATCTGTACAAATTCTGACTCTTTAAAGAAAGTTTGTAACCAGGCTGTTTTGGGTCACCGTTGACTTCTACAGATTTTCCTTTATGCTGATTACTTTAAAATGTATGAATCTTGAGGTTAAGTCCAGTTTTGTTGTGCTCTTACTAGTTTTGAACACAATAACCTCTCTTTTGTAAACGGCTTTTAAGAAACAATTCAGCTTATCCCTATTAAGCTTTTTTTTTGTTAAACATGGTTTCCAGATAGTCGTTACCAGCCCAGATCTTTACCCACTAGACTACACCACTGAGGCCACTACTGTTCACTCTTGGTTTAGTTGTACGGTTACCCTCTAGGTCACCAGGTTCTGTAGCTGACTATGGTTATGATGATGATGATGATGATGGTATTTTTTGCATGGAATGCTCATTTACGGTTATGCAGAAGTCCATTTTCTCCTCCTCTACTTCACTGACTCCCTCCCCTCAGCAACTCTTATCGGTCAGTTCTGGCCGGCTTTCGGCCCAGACTGCACCAGATTGGATTGTGTGCATGTTGATGCTCTCTCTTGTGGTGCCGTTGGAGGGTTTCCTTGTGTGCATGCTCTGATACCTCACCCTGCTTTGAGCCGATCTTCCTCCTAAACTCTCTCTCTTCTAAAACCTAACATACACGTCTCAACTGCAGGATGAGTAACAGCCAGAAAGCGCTTGTTTGTTGGGCTGATGCACACTCACGATATGGGAAGGCTTTGCTGAATAACAGGTTGATCTGGTCCTCAACTGAATTCTAAGTAACTGCATTTAGTTTACATGGTGCACAGGGTATTACTTGTGCATTTTCATAGAAATTAGTTAAAAAATGAACATTAAAGATTAAAATGACATCTGTTGATGCTCAGCTGTTTGGCATGGGTCATTCTGTAAAGTCAATAATAGCAATAATACCAGACGAAGAATTTGCTGTTAATAGGTTCATAAATATTAATGAATTATAATACATATTCATTTTACTTTAAATAACAATACTATGTATTAATAAATATATATATTGATTAGTGGTTTATTTAAATTATAAGTTTTTATAAAATCATGATACTGTAAATGAAATATTATTATAGAATTGTCCATTAAAAAAAGCAGAAAATCTTTATATATATAAACACAAAAAAAGAAGTCTTTTTTTTTTCTAACAATTTAAGGAGATTTTTTGTTTTATAGGACACACACACACACACACACACACACACACATATATATATATATATATATATATATATATATATGTGTGTGTGTGTGTGCATGTGTGTGTATATATATATAAGGAAATAAAGAAAATAAAAAAATGAAATAATATTTATTAAATGTTTTAATTTGTTTGAACATTAATAAACCATATAACAACTACATATGCTTTTAAATGAAGTTGTAAGTTAAATGTTGTTAACTTTAACAAAAAGTTGTTAAAATTGATTGATCTGACATGTTAGCTTGTTTTTGCATGCATGGTATGTGTTTATTAAATGCACGAGTGGTTAAAAAAAAAAAAAAGAAAATTCTTTTAAGATCGGCTGTATCTATCTTAATAATTATTTCAGGCCCAGATTTATTGTGCACCTCGAGTCATACAACACACACAATGAGCAGTCAAAAGGCACTTGTTTTGCAGAATGACCATGACAAATGACATTTAGTGGCCTTGTTTATTGCCTCAGGGTGTTAATTTCTGAAAATCGGCGCCACAAAAAAAAACAAAAAACCTGATTTGTAAAAATGCATCTGGGGCAGGGACTGATGATTTTAATGGCTTTACTGTTGCTTATATACCCTACATTTACCTTTGCACTCATTTAATGCAAGCTTGAGGATCGCCTCAAACCTGAACGTGCATTTTGCTGTCAGGATGTAGACCATACTGTCACTGGTCACTTTTATGACTGCCATTTCAAGCCTTTTTCTAAATTATTACAAGATAGTCGAGGTAGTTTAACGTGGAGCTGGAAGTCTCTGTTGGGTCTCACTGAGTAATTAAGTCTGTCGTTGGAAATGTCATTCGTTGTTATTGTTTCCTGTGTTTAGAAATGCTATTAGTGTTAAAACCAGAGTCTTTTTGTTGTTTACTGCAGACTAAAATTCCAATATTCGCCTTATTTTTAGAACGGCGCATAATAAACCCTATTTCAGTGTTTAATAATTGTGCTTCATCTTAAGATCAAAGCGTTTCGCTGACACGTAACCTTTAACGGTCTATCAAACTGTTTTCATTTTTTTTAAGGAGTAGAATAAAATGGAATTAATTTGTCAGTGTGTCGAGCGATTTGTTTCTCATAGTGCATGTCCAACGAGTCTTAAATGTTGTTGCTGCTTCTGTGTCGTTCGTTCTTTTTGCATTTTTTCTGCACCTTTTTTTCCAAGAATCTGTCTGTCAGTCTGTCTCTGTCCCACCTAACATGACTTCTTGAATAACGCAGCCTCACTTCCTCTGACCAGCAAAACCCTTCATGCAAAAACTACCAGTGTCACTGTTAGTCGGGTTAAGAGATGAGGGCTATAGGCTTGGCTGATCTAGATGGACTCTATCCTGTCTTGTCTGCTGTCCTGCTGTTATGGAACTCTGAGCAGTTACTGAAGCCCAGTTACAGTATGGACTTACCAGTACCTAGGGGTACCAGCATGCATCTGCTAGCCAACCTGATTATTATTTTTGTTATTCTTGATTTTTATATGGCCCATTTTGCAGTAAGTATGCTAATGTGTGTTTTAATTGCAGCCCTTAAGGTAAGTGTGTTATCGAGAAGCCAAATGTTTGTTCTTGCTGTAGGACTGATAACGTCACTGTTTCGGAGAGAGGATCGTTTCTTTGGAATATGTCCGAGTAGTACTCGCTTTGCAAAGGAAGGCTAAAAAAGGCTTCATTTTTCTGACAGAACGTGCATGGCTGACCATGCAGTGAGATCTGAACATCTGAGACCACATTACAAATCTAGGATTTTATTTGTATTTAACATAGAAACAAGCCATTTTCTGGTACCGCCGGGCATTTCAGAATGACCATAACAATGGCGTGAACACGATCAGTCCACTTATCATGTTTCAAAGTCGCATGGCTTTTTTTGCTGGAATTTTTTCCAGCAAATGTGTTTTCATCATAGATATACATTTATTGTTATATATGCATATTTTTATTTTTTTTTTAATTTAATTTAATTTTTTTTTTAATATTCCAAAATGTGTGTGAAAAAACAAAAATAAAACACGTAAATCATGCAGCCTTAGCGTTTAATATGTCCTTTCTGCTTTAACAACAAAGAAATTCATTAATTCTGAAATTCATTAATTTTTTTTAATCGAATGTTTCACTTTAGTTTTTAATTAATAAAATACATTTTAATATACATGATTTCTATAGTTATAATTTGTAGTTAAGAATTTCTATTCAGGATTTTCCACTGGTGGTTTCAGACTTTTGGACTCCACTGTATGTGCCTGACAGTATGTGGCTTATTTGAAATGTGTGTTATTATCGATGGCTCAGTTTTGGTTTTTAATTTCATAATTAAAATTGTTGAATAGTTAAGAAGTACGTTAAATGGCAAAGATAGGTAATCTAAACTAAAAACTAGTTTGTTTTCATTTATAGCCTGATTAATTTAGTCTGCTTTATTTAGTACAGGGGTGGGGGAACGTTGATCCTACTTACCTGCATCCTGAAGACCTAGATTAGCTAGTTCAGGTATGTTTGATTAAGGCTGGAGCTAAACTCTGCAGGGACGCTGGCCCTCCAGGATCAACGTTCCCCACCCCTGATTTAGTACATGATCGAAAATACTTCTTTCATTATGTATGTATTTAACATAAAGTTGAATAAATTAGCATAATCACTATTATATAATTATCGCACATTCTACTCCTTCATACATACATACATGCATGCATGCATGCAATTTTACATAGATTGCAAGTAAAACATTGTAAGTCTTTTATAACCTCTACATAGTCACTGAAAATAACAATCTAAATATAGACAATAAATACTGAAGGGCTTTGTTTGGTCTTAAAATAAATCCTATATAAATAGAATAGCAACCCTTTTTCTATTTTCTGCATTTTTTATTTATTTTTTACTTTTATCTTTTGTTATATCTGTCACAGTGAAGTATCATAACTTGGCACTGAAGCAATTACTGTGGGTGCCTGACATCAGGAGATATTGATTCATGTGGCTGTGCTATAACTTGTGTCTGTGTCATTGTTTGTTTGTTCTTCACCTTGTGTTTCCAGGGTCAAGGAATGTTGCCTTATTTTGCTAACTTCCGTCTGCTTGCAGAGTTTTCCACACCGTGTGTAAACCAACGGTAGGTATTTGACTGATACTAAATTTTCAGTGGGCGAACTTTGTAATTTTCCCCTCCATATACATCTTAAAGCCATTAAAGGCATGATATCTGAATGAACACTATGTACCTTTATGAGTGGCTGGATTTAATTGTGCACTATTTATTATGATGATTTAAAAAAAAATCTCAGCATTTATGGTGAGCTAAAGGACAGTGAAAAAATTATCTCTGCTTAACATTTGTAGCATTTTTTTGTTATTTGTCCTTACCAAAAGCAAAAAAGACGATTAAAGTCATAACCGATCTACACATGACCAAATTTATTTTTACTGTGGGCTCACCCAAAAATGAACATTTACTGAAAATGTACTTTCCCTCAAAACATGTAGAAGGGCTTGTTTTTTCATGAGAACAGAACAGAAATCTAGCATTACTTTCCTTGGTCACCAAAGGATCCTCTGCAGTGAATGGGTGCCATCAGAATGAGAGTTCAAACAGCTGATAAAAAACATTGCAATAATCCAAACAGCTCCAGTCTGTCAGTTAACATCTTAAGAATCAAAAAGCTGGATTAGTTTTCAAGAAACTAATCCATAATTAAGGCATTTTAAAATGAATCATCTGTTGCTTCTGGCTGGAATAGTCAATAATGCTTCCTCCAGTGAAAAAGCCCATCGTCTGTTGACCTCTCACGTCAAATTTCATCCATATATTTGTTGCGTATCAGCATATTTCTTTCCTAAATCAGAAATGACCAACTGTTTCACTTGGAGGGGAAAAAAAAAATTTCATTACAAACTTGCTACTTTTTGCTTCACAAGATGGTTATTGGTGGACTACAGTAGTGTGGGTTACACAACTTGTTGTTTTTAAACTCTCAGTCTTACGACACCCCTTCACTTCATAAGATCCATTGGGGAGGAAGCGATGTAATGCTTAATTTCTCCTAATCCGTTTCAGTGAAACTTTTTGAACTGTTTCTTTAAATGTATTACAAATGCGATTTCATGTTGTTTTTAGTAAGAAATGACAAATGAACAGCACTGTAGATTAGTTTACAGCATGTCACTTTGCTCACCTGTGTTTTCCAGCTGGTTCTTTGAAGTATTAGGTTACCCCAAAGCCTCCAAGCCCAACATGGCTAATGGGGTACTGATGGCGGTCGTGTTTTTCCTGGTACGGATTGCCGTCATGCCGGTGTACTACAGCCGAATGTGCTCGGTGTACGGCACTGAGGCCTTCTACAAAGTCTCCTTCGGCGGCAGAAGCGCTTGGATCTTCTCCAGCATCTGCCTGGACATAATGAACGTAATGTGGATGCATAAAATCGCCCGCGGTTGCTACAAAGTCCTGCGTTCCAGTCGGAAATCTAAACCCGAGAGCCAGGAGAACGGAAAAACCGACTGAGCGAAAAGAAAGGGCGTTCGAATTTTACACCATTTGCTCACTGATAGGGGTCGTTGTCTTATAGACTGTCTTCATGGGACACTATGGTGTGATGGTGACCGGTAAAGATTTTGAAAACCACCCCAGAGCAATACTTCAGAGTTAAGACCCGCAACTCTGGCAAAATGTCAAATTGAGATCTAGTACACCAGAAAAGACTGGCCCATTTTTATTTCGTGGTTGTTTTGAAACTGTACACCAAAAGTGCAAACAATGCACTGTTCGAGATCACCGGATGAACTGTATTTTAACCATGTTTGGTTTTAATTTTAAACTGTGGGCAGGTAAACCACATTATTTATTCATCAAAGTTCAGTCCGTCACTCTCAATCACTGTACTGTGCAAAGGGGCCAAGCGGTCAGTCACCTGATGTTCACGTTTACTTCAAAGCCGCGTATATTGACTGTGAAAGATTCATCCACACAACTGCACTGCACTAAATGAGGAAAATCAGCAATCTGGTTCGGTGTACTAAAGAAGAATCTCTTGGAAAATTGTCACATACTTGTATTAGGTATTTTATCGAATGCACAAATGAGATCCAACTGTTGGTTAAATAGGCGAATATTTTATATATACAAGATGTGAGCGGTGATCACAGCTGTTTTTAAGAATGACACCTGTTTACACTCGCTCCATATTCGTTCCGGATTCGCTCCGCTCCCATGAAACGGACGTCACGCTTTGTTCGCGCTGTACAGTTAATTGCATGCGGCGATGTTGTTCTCTGAATGTTTGCATTGTACATAGAAATTTTATTGAACATAGGACAATTATTTTAATTACGTTGGTGTACAGTGTATCGATCAATACTGAATTAAATGATCGAATATGACTTGCAAAGGGTTTTAAAAGGAAGCGTAGCTCGTGAATGTTCAAGGACTTTCTTAACGTCGGATCGTTTTCCTGCATCGTACCTAATTTATTGAACCAGTTTTACACTGGGACAGCATGGTAATGTTTGTACGGCATATTTATTATTTTTTAACGGAAAGATATAAAAGTCGTCAATGTATCTGAGTAGATATAACAGCATATGAGCGAATTCACAATACAGAGATACTTTTATGAATTCATTTTACAATGCATTGTCGCTATGTATGACGAATTTAGTGTAGACTATTCATACTGTACACGTGCATTCGAGCGCATGAGATTTTATTGATTTAAAATGAAAGGCAGTTCGACATGGCTTACAGCAGTTTGCGTGAAAACAATTTTAAAGCGGTTCTGTTTTTAATGAACTACGTACTTGAATTTTGATTGAACTCTCTGAGACCCAGACCTATGAAGAATCGTCTTTACTGGCACGAGACATACAGGAATCCATGTTGTAGTAATTTATTATTATTATTATTATTTTTGCCTTTGTCAATCACTCAAAATGCCTTTTTGTTTCGTTAAATAAACATCTTTTACTTCTGGTGTCATTTTGTACCACGTGGTTCATTGTATGGTCTATTGTATGACTATCACTTTGAATGTTTTTATCTTTTTAATTCTCACCAATGTTCCAACCAAAGGTCAAAAGTATCCAATGGCGGTTCGTAATCGTGCATATTAAGTAAATGGTGGCACAACAACAGAAAATAATCAAGTTGGGCGAACAGGCATGTATTGCCTGTGAAAGTGTTATTTGAAACAAGCAATGGGAAAGAAGTTTGCAGGTCATATTCATGAAAGCACTGAATAATACATCTATGAACTGTTAAAATGTCATTTAATTTTTTTTTTTTTTTTAATATTGTACTTTACTTTTACTAAAATTATTGTTCGTGCACACAGGTCCAAACCTTTGGTGTTCAAAATTACTGTTTAATTTATGGAATGTGAAAATGCACAATATCATGACACGTGTGTGTGTGTGTGTTGATGACTGAAGCATTCCTTACACTAATGTCACAGGAAATTGTTGCCATGTAAAGGTTTACATTCGTTACTACAGCGAGCACAGGGATTATACTGAAGGAAAGTGCATGTATCTGAGGAATGACACAGATATTTTTTTACATGTTTCTTTAACGTGTCATGATTTTTCACTTTCGTTATGCCATTTGCCTCAATAAAGCAATATGTTCATTTTGATCCATGATGATTTTGAATGTTCTTTTTTGTTTTGGTTCATTTCAGTGTCTTGCGTATGCATTAGAATTTATTCCAACAGTTTTACAGTAGTCAACATTCCAAGTGGGTCAAACTTTTATCAAAGTTGTCCTAAGACAAGAATAGGTATTGTTTTTGATTTTAGGACAACTTTGATGAAAGGTTTTGATCCACTTCGAGTGTTAACGTTACCGTGGCGCACAGGGATTACAATTTGTTAAATGTATATTGCGCAAATAGAACAAAATTAAAAGCAAAACACGTGTACGTAGTAGCCTACCAAACAAAGTTTTACAATCTAATTAATATTTATAACCTACGGATTCGTCAAGCCCCGCCCCGCTCGCAGTGCATGCTGGAGGAAGCGGAAGTAGCGGTGCACGTTGACATTGCAGAGCGTCCGATCCACACATTACACAGAGAAAGGTGAGCTTAGCTGCTTTTTTCCTTTACCTTTAGTGAACGACATCATTATATCAACATGCTTAAAAAGCTGGTTACATTTGAGAGAAGGTGTTTTAGAGAAATACGCGGATTGATATTCAGTGAAATTATTTTAACAGTTACATTACTGTGCGAAGGATGTTGTATAAGTCGTCTTGTGCTAACATTTACATTTTGGGATAAGTAAAAGTCATAATCGTTGAAATATGGTATATAAATAATCAAAACGATTAATTTAAAGATACGGAGAGTCTAATATGTTAGCCCTAAAAGTGTACTTAACATAAAACAACATGCAGAGTTGGTTCATTCCACACATTCAAGTCATATAAAGCCTTCTGATAGCTTTGTGTGAGGAAAATATATTTTTCTTATATTCATATATCGTACATAAAACTGCTTCACATAAGATTGTACTGTATATATATATATATATATATATATATTAGGGGTGGCACGGTTCATGGAAAAAAAAAACCGAACCGTTCGGTATGCTTGTCTCGGTTCGACGGTTCATGACGTGCGCAATGTAGCCTCGTGCTCCGTATGTGACGTCAGTGTGCTTCCCTTTTTGAGGTGTCTACGGTATGGACAGGTCACAATACTGTATGTGTAGAAATGGCTAGTGGAAGAGAAAAGAAAGGCTGCCCGGAGGATGTGCCAGCGTCGTATAAATCTGGTGTGTGGGAACATGTTGGATTTCATGTTACCTATTACAGGATGGATACCATACGGTTTATTTAGAAAGGATGCTCGGTCACATCAGCGTGAATGTGCGTCTGTGTTATAACGGCGCTTTTGCCCCGTGTGCGCTGATGCTCTCATCTGTTGACATTTCCGAAAGCCTTCCTACAGTTGCTTAATAAAAGCGGGCTTTCCACACAAAAAAGTTAGTATGAGAAAAAAAATTTGGTTACAGCTCTGTCGGACACGGGCCGGGCTCGGACAGAAAAATGCGGCCTGATCCGCGCTCTGTTACCATTGATGAGAGCGGAAATAAAACAATAGATAGAACTGCGACTGTATGCAAGTATTGTGCAACACGCACCCAATTTCGTTTATGAATAATTACATGATATAACTTTTTAAATACTGTATCCTAAATTGTGGATAATTAAGCTATATATCATATGCTGAAGTACATTTCTGGAGTGTTAAAGATTAAAAGGAAAAATAACAAGAACCGTACAGAACCGTGCCACCCCTAATATATATATATATAGTTTGTTTTCTGACATAAGTCAGATTTTTGTCAGAAAAAATGTCCTACTGGTTAGGAACAACATATGGGTGAAAGAAAATTAAAATTTGAGGAAAAAATAAGATTTTCTATGCAACAGCATAGATACTTAATGATGCAACAATATCTACTTGATCTTTAATGTCCTTAATTTCTTATCTCTTCAGGATTGGTATTCATCATGGGTGCGTCTGGATCCAATCTTGCCCCAACTATTCAGGCAGAGTCTGCTGTGTCACCAGCACCTCATATTAGTGGGGCGTCCCCACCCCCTGGGTGTCCCATGCATCAACAGCCCCCCAAAAGTGAGTCCTGCACCATCTGTTATCGTGAGCTTGATATCGGCGGATTGCATGTAATAATTTTTCATAATGTGTAATACAAACCCAGGCTCTCCGCCTCCTGAGTGCCCTATGCATGAGGCTCAGACACCGCCGGCTGGCCCAGTGCATCAGGAGAGAGCTTATGAGTTTGTCGAATGTCCCATGAGAGCTTCTGAAGAAGCCATCGATCCCACAAACATGGTGAGCTGGGGATAACGTCGTTAAGATGGCGCTCTTTAAGAGTCTTTTGGCTTATGTGTGTTAATGTTGCTTTTATGTGTCCCACAGATGCCCCCTCCAAATCAGGTGCCGGCCCCGGACCAGCCGTTCTCTCTGTCCGTGAAAAGAGAGGAGTCTAAAATCCCACGATCAGGAACAGGCCAGAACTGGGTTTATCCTTCTGAACAGATGTTCTGGAATGCCATGCTACGGAAAGGGTGAGTTTGTTCGTTCCTTTGTGTTTCTATTACTAAATCTATATTTTGCTATACATGGAGAGCTCTAAGTGAACCAGATTTGGCTCAGCAGCAGGAAGCTTGTGAGTGCTGTAGCTTGATTACCTAGATAGAAATAAATAACAGTACATTATTCTCCATCTCCACACGGAGCAAGTTTTAGTTCAATGTTTTAGAAAAGTCTCTTCTGCACATCAAGGCTGCATTTATTGCATAGTACAGTAATATTGTGAATAATATTAAAAATATGTGAAATAACCGTTTTCTGTGTTGTTATATCAGTTTTCTAATATATTTGGAAATGTAATTTATTCCTGCAATGGCAAACAAAAAATTTCACATCCATTACTCCAATCTTCAGTGTGACATGGTCCTTCAGAAATGTTCTGAAGTTATGCATCCTTACTGAATATAAGTAGTACTTAAAAAATACTCTAAACTTATGAACGGTAGTATGCAAATATAGCTAATAAGTGTCTCATATTAATAAAAAAAGTAGTGCTGTAAAACTTAATTTAGATTAATTGCATCCAAAATAAAAGTTTTAGTTTACATAATTTGTTTGTGTACTGTAGAATTTATTATGTATATATAAATAATAAACACAGTGTGTGTGTGTGTATGTATATGTATATATATATATATATATATATATACATCTATATACATCTATATACATCTATATATTTATATAAAGCATAAATATATTTAATATATAGCACTATAAAAAAGCACTATTAAAAAGTAATATAAAAATGCATTTATATGTCATTTTTTTATTATTAATGTGTATATATAAATATATTTTTGTATATAATTCACACTATTCTTATTATTTATGAAATAAAAATATAAACAAAATGTGTAAAGATATAAATGTTGTTTAAAAAAAAATTATCAGTGTGTTTTTTTTTTTTCTTTTCTTTTCAATTTTTATTTTTTTTCTATGTTACTTGTTGCTATGCATCCTGAGATTGCGTTAATCCATGTGATATATACAAGATGCTGCCTTTTCGGCCAAATTTGGTATTTTGGTAGGCAAATTTTGACCTTCTGTTTAGGCACTCCTTTTGTTTTAGATAGGCAGCACACTGTTCGGAAAGGATCTATTGTTTTCATACTACGCAGGGAGGATGTTTTGCACATTTTGGAAGTCTTATTTTGTGCTGAATTACATAAAATAGCTAACTGCTGCTGTTATTTTTCTAGGTGGCACTGGAAAGATGAAAGTCTTGACCGAGAAGACATGACCAATATAATCCAGATCCACAATCGTAACAACGATCAAGCGTGGCAGGAAATCCTGAAGTGGGAAGCAATGCACGCCAGGTGACTTCTCCACTCTCACCTTCACATGAGCAGTGACTCAGAGCACACGGTGTAAAAAAAAAAGTGTCTTTTTATTAGAAGAACTAAATACTTTTATTTAGCAAGGATGCATTAAATGATTCAAAAGTGAAAAATAAATGCTTTGTAAAACATCGTACGCATCAAATAATCTAGAAAAACGAACAACAGGAATAAAATGCTTTTTAAATTGCATTAAATGAATAAAGTTATTTTAAATCGCTAATAAACACAACCATGGCTAGTGTAAAAGACTTTATACAGTATTACGGTGTGTCTAATGAAGTGTTTATATAGTTAGATTAGACTATTAAGTAACTTGTGATGCCAAACACAGATAAAAGCCTCGTCATCACCTCTGCAGCTCTGTTGCTGTCAGATAAGCGAGGTGATAATATTGTGTTAGTCGCCTTCTGTTTGTCATCTGACGGTCACTGGCAGTGGGATCTGCTTTGTTTTACAAACTGCCAAACACGCAAGAATCATCACAGCGGCCTTCGTTACTAATTGTATCAAACACACATTTGTTTCTGGCAGCGAGTGTCCATGCGGTCCGTCGCTGAAGAGATTCGGGGGCAAAGCCAAAGAGTTCTCGCCCAGAGCCAGAATACGTCACTGGATGGGGTGAGATATAAATACAAATCCCAAAGGAAGTGTTTAAAAAGCTAAAGAGTGCTTGATTTCTCTCCGTTCACTTTCTCTGTAGATACGAATTGCCTTTCGACCGACACGATTGGATCGTAGATCGCTGCGGAAAGGAAGTTCGCTATGTCATTGACTACTACGATGGGGATATTGATAAAGACACCTACCAGTTTTCCATCATGGACGTGCGCCCGGCTTTCGACTCGATGCAAGCTGTGTGGGATCGGATGAGGGTGGCCTGGTGGCGCTGGACATCGTAGAATTAATCATTAAACAGTACGCATCACTATAAGACATCACGGACTATTCGGTTCCCATCTGTGCCGCTGAGTTATGACTGTAAACATGAATCTTTGCAAATTATTGCACATTGAGAGACTTAAAGGTTGTGAGTGTTCAATTTTAGACAGCACAAGGAATCAGTATTTTTTTCTTTTTTTTGATGGGGTTCTGAATTAATCATCGGCAAGTGTTTTTTTTTTCTGCTTGTTGAGTGAAACTTGCTATCTGATCTTATTCAGAGGTTACACGTATCCGCTGGTGGTTTTTGTCTCTCAAAGGCTGATTATTGAGTGTTTGTAGCCAACGGTTTGCTGGTTTTTGCTTTTGAATGTAATTGATTTCAGTCAAGCATATGAAATAATGTGAAGTGTTTTTTAAATCCATTGTTCAGCTCTTCCATATTCATTCTGCTTTCAGATTTAAGATGCGTTTTCTTATACTTAATGTTTGGGTTTATTTATTTTGTGCATACTGCTTCATTACTGCGTCTGTGTGTGTGTGTGTGTGTGTACGCACGCTAAAGTGTAATTCAGACTTTTGTTTGAGAGTTTTGCTGACCACTCTCTTTGAGAAAGAACGTTTCTAAAATATCCACCAATATACCACCAAATTCTCTGATATTTGATATTGAACCCACTTCATTTGTTTTAAAATGCTGCATTTTAATTCTAAAAAATAAATCTGCATTCTTAAAAGCACACGTGCTCGGCTGTTTCACTTTCCAGATTACACCAGTAGGTGGTGCACTTTCCTCAGAAAAGGGCTTTTATTTTAGCACTGTTCATCAGTGAAAGTGACTACTAGAGATGACATCCATGGTCTCCTATGATTTAAGAGGAGGGTCATAAAGGGTTTTCCATCGTGCTCAAGCACAAATCTACACAAATGTAATTTAAGAAATAGTCGTGATATGTGGTTTAGGTTTCTGGGGTTTTGTAAAATTAGTTATATAAAGTTTATAAAATGATTTTGATAATTCGTTATTTTGATGCCAAGTATCACAGTGCAATTTTTTCCTACATTGGTGTGATTCTGGGGTCAATGGATATTGTATTGATTCAAAAATTATGCACTATAAACAATATTATTTTAAATATGTATAATATGTTTATAAAATATTATTATAAAAATTAGACTTTCATCACCCTTTGTAGGCTCTGTGTGTGTGTGTATGTATATGTATATATATATATATATATATATATATACACAGTGGGGCAAAAAAGTATTTAGCAGACTTTCAACTCCCTCCAAAGATTTTCTATAGGGTTGAGATCTGGAGACTGGCTAGGCCACTTCCGGACCTTGAAATGCTGCTTACGAAGCCACTCCTTCATTGCCCGGGCAGTGTGTTTGGGATCATTGTCATGTTGAAAGACCCATCCATGTTTCAGCTTCAATGTCCTTGCTGATGGAAGAATGCTACATGGCCCCAATCATTCTTTCATTTACACGGATCAGTCGTCCTGGTCCCTTTGCAGAAAACCCCCATGCATGATATTTCCACCCCCATGCTTCACAGCAGGTATAGCGTTCTTTGGACGCAACTCAGCATTCTTTCTCCTCCAAACACCACAAGTTGAGTTTTTACCAAAATGTTCTATTTTGATTTCATTTGACCCTGTGACATTCTCCCAATCCTCTTCTGGATCATCCAAATGCTCTCTAGCAAACTTCAGACGATCCTGGACATGCTCGGGGCACAAGTCTGGCACTGCAGGATTTAATCCCTGGCGGGGCAGCGTGTTCCTGATGGTAGCCTTTGTTAGTTCGGTCCCAGCTCTCTGCAGGTCATTCACTCGGTCCCCCATGTGGTTCTGGGATTGTAGCTCACAGTTCTTGTGATCATGGGATGAGATCTTGTGTGTAGTCCCAGATCGAGGGAGATTATCAGTGGTCTTGTATGTCCTCTGTTTTCAAATAATTGCTCCCACAGTTGATTTCTTCACACTAAGCTGCTTACCTACCTGCAGATTCGGTCTTCCCAGCCTGGTGCAGGTCTATAATTTTGTTTCTGGTGTCCTTTGACAGCTGTTTGGTCTTGGCCATAGTGGAGTTTGGAGTGTGACTGTTTGAGGTTGTGAACGGGTGTCTTTTATATTGATAAGGAGTTCAAACAGATGCCATTAATACAGGTAACGAGTGGAAAAGAAGTTGTTACAGGTCTGCGAGAGCCAGAAATCTTGCTTGTTTGTAGGTGACTAAATACTTTTGACTGAGATACTGTATGTTTATATTTGGTTTTTTGTCTGGGTTCTGTTTGGCAGGGAACCAGAAAAGCCCCTTGTAGTGCACAGAGCAGATCTCTAAACAGCCCGTGGCAGTGGAGTCTGGCGGAGAGATTCAAGCCCCCTGCAATCCTTCCAGTCTGTTTCATTTACATACCAAAAGATGCCCAGCTGTGCCAAGTACAATAACCAGGCTTTGTCTAGATTCCAGAACTGTAACATTAATTACGGGAATGGATAACAGTTGGAAAGTTTCTAGCTTGTGGGTCACTGGTGGTCCTGACATGGATGTTCAGATGTTGGCTGATGTTTGTGCTTCTGTATTGATTGTACTGCATTCAACATGTTTAGTAGTTCAGTTATGACTAACTTGTTAGAAATTATTGTTAACTCAAATGTAAACAACAACATTTTCATTGCTTGAAATGATTCAAACTGAAGTAAAATATAAAATATTACTAATATATACAATAATTTTAAACTAATTTTGTAAACTAAATTGTAAACTAATTTTTTTTCAGCTGGTTGCCATTTCTAATTTTTATTTAGTTTAAGTACTAAAATAACTTAATGTGAACTATATAAACATATTTTAAAAAAATAACAAAATCTAAAAAAAAAAATAAAAAAAATATTATATATATATATATATATAAATATATAAAAATAAAATTTTATTCAAAATATTGAAAAAAAGCTATAATAAATAATATTAAATGGTAACGTTTCTGTCTAGGATAATTTGCACATTTTCAGTAAGCTC
>JAUYWG010000064.1:13832794-13851093 GCA_034779775.1 Enteromius afrohamiltoni | reverse complement strand
ATTTAGTTATACAGCTGATAAAAATGTTGGTGTTTCTTTAAAAAAAATATAATTTATTTCAGCAAGGATAACTTGAATTGATAAAAAATGTCAGTAAAGACTTTTAGAAATTATTTATTTTTCGAATCTGTTCTTCTTAAGAATCATTTTAATGTATAATGCTTTCCACACAAAAAATAAAATAAAAAAATAATTAACCATTTTTTACATTTAAAACATAACATAAGATATGTAACAGATGCTGAAAATTCAGCTTTTCAACACAGGAATAAATTACACTTTAAATTATAAAATAGAAAACATTTTATTAAAGTTTAAATTAAATGTTATAGTAAGTAAAAGTTATAATATATTAATAATAACATTTTATAATATTGCTGCAAACTTAGTGAGCATAAGAAACTTCAAAATCTTGTCGAACATAACATTTTGAACACTAGGCCCAAATGTACTTGTTAACCAGATTTAACTTTGTTTTATTGAGTCAAGACATTTCTATTGTATTTGTTGTATTTCATCTTAAAATATGTTTAAGTCTTAAAGGCAGGGTTTTTCAACAATGTTTTGGAAAAAACTCAGGGCCGAGTACCCAAAGAAACTTGTAACCAATCTGCAATAAGGGGTGTGTCTACTAATGATGTGGAGGAGAGTGCTTTCAGTGAACAGCAGAGCCGAGCGACAGAGACAAAAAAGTAAAATGTTTGTGGAATGATAAGCCAGGAAGACCTGTATAAATATCGTATCACCTTTCCAGTGCTGGAGAGAACTTAAGAAGTGGAAGTCGTGCGATCGGACACGAGGTTGCTTTGGTTCTTCTCTATTGGTGAGTAAACACCGTCACTACACCAGACGCCATCAACTGCTGCCATCAACGAAATCAACTCCTGAAAATCATTTGAAATTTTTGTCAGCAAGTCATAAATAGAATGCAGCAGTTTTCTGTCTGAGACTTGTCGCGCTGCTCACGTCCGGTGTAGACAGCATCATTGATTATAATGACTTCTATAATAAAAAAGAAGGACGACCCGACTCCACTTCCTTCCACTATCGAAAGTGTAGCCAAAACATTCTCAGTATGGCTGCTAACATCTTGCCAAAATGACGTTATTGGGAGCCTAAGTCTGTAGAGTTGGAGCCATGGAATCAATGTCCCGCCCAAACTCTCGCAGACCCAATCACAGGCTCACAATCTAACTACAGTAGTTTAAAGCAAACGTTTTAGAAAAACGAACACTTCAACATACATCAGCATGACAAAAACTACTTAAAATGACGAAAACTAACTTTTCTTTTAACAAAAGTGCAACTTAATTATTTAGTTTGTCTCACATCCCATTAGATCACATGGAAACGGCGGGGTTCATGACCTATACTGCAGCCAGTCACCTGGGGGCGATCAAGACACGACGGCTTCACTTTTCAAGACTTGTACGTCACACCCCGTGTAGAATCACTGAGTCCGAAATTTCACACGCATTTTCCCTTTTATTTTTCTTGCATTTGTCATCCTATTCGTCAAAATGCATGCTACGGATGTGAAAACACAGAAAATCTAACCTGATGTGAATTTCTATGGACAAAAGTTCCGGAGGTAGTGTATATAAATGTGAGTGACACAATGAGAGGTCGTATTTATTTATTTCGGATTCCTTTATGACCTCCAATGGCCTTTATGCTTTTTTAATACTGTTTCATGTAATTAAGGCCCTAACAGATTTTCTGTCATGATTTGATTTTAAAAATAAATGACAAATTAATGAAGGTGTGGGTTTGTAGTGTTTCTAAGCTTGTTTATACTTGCTTGGCCACTTGCTGTTTAGCCTTTAGAAAACACTTACAGATGAGATGCGCAATGTTCATGAACAGAGAAGTTCTTGTTTATCTGTTCAGATGGTAAATGTGTTAGAGGTAGGCTGATGGACTCGTGTTAATCTCTGTCTCAGTTAATGTCCCGCAGGGAGAAATTGCGGTTTTGTGGTGTTATCGTCATAGCACTCTGAGCTCTGGAAGTTTTTAGATGGGTTGGTTGGCGACAGAGGCCTAATGCTCTTAATGGAAGTCACGGACAGCCACTCGCTTCACGCCATTCCTTCCAGAGTAAAAGATTCCCCTGTGATGTGCCATTTGTGAGAGAGTCCAGCACACTTAGGAAGCCAATTGACCTAACTAAAAGCTGTGGGCTGTACCCGTGTGTTTTATACAGACAGGTCAGACGGCGAGTGCACAATGTTGGGTCTTTGATTTGATTTGAAACATCGACCTCAGCACCCTGAATTGCGTTCACTCCATCAATGCCGAGCTCATGATTTTATAAGCCACATTATTTTGTAAGATTTCGACTTTGTATTATGCTGTGGGAATAAAAAGGAGACAAATGACTATGATTATGATACATTTCGAGTGCATATTTGATGCCCATTATTTCCCAGCCCTTTTCTTTGTTTATTTCTGTGCCTTGGATTTTCTGGCCTGATGTTGTGGCCCTTTAAGATCTCCATGGCAACATGCATTAACATTTTTGTATGAGTGCCTTGCCAAATATGAAAAGCTTTCTTTTGATGTAAATGGCAGTCAGATGTAGCCATGCTCACTCAGACAAGCACGTCTCTGCTTTTGTCTGGAAGCTCCATCACAAGTATTCAGAAATTGTTTTTACTTGCAATAAAACAATACGTGAATTATTGAATTTACCTTACACTGTCAATGCATTTGGCATGAAGTAATTTGCTGGAAATTCATTAAATTATAACAATGCTGCTTTTTAACGGTAGCATTGGCAGGAGACATTTTTACGAATTAATAATCCAAATTATTACGAATTAATTGAAAAATCACTGTTCATTTATAATTGCATTACATGAAAAACAACAACAACAAAGTATTAAGTTTAAGCAAAGTTGCCAAATGTTTGTTTCCCTATGAAAATAAAAAAATGTGCAGATGTAAAAATGTATGGCTCTGTATGTCAGTAATGATTGTTTAATTATTACATTTAAAATTATTCATTTTATTTTATTCAAATATTTGTACATTATTATTTTGTTTTGATTTTTGTGTTTTACTTTTTAAAACCACTTTTTTAAAACCATTCTTTTTATGTTATGTTGCCACGTACTTTTGGGTTCTAGCAAGCAAAGTGAAACAAAACCAAACGCCAAAGCATGTTGAGTGTTTGTGTTAAATTCACTTCTTACGGAAAGTAGGCCAGAGGTTAAAGACATTATGGTGTGTGCTTACCATCTGTTTATGGTGGTTTTATTCAGTTTCAGGTGGAAAAACAACCCGATGGTGTTCATGGGTGAGCAGGAGATGGTCAGGTTAGAGGCAAATTACTGAAAAAAGGTGAGCAGGCCTTCCCATACTTCCTAGAAAAACAACCTTGAGCATGGGCATTTTATCTCATTAGGCCTTGATTTACTCCTAGCGAGAGTGTCTGAAGCTGGAAGCTCCAGCTAACAGGCCTGTTCCCTTTCTCCATGTCCTGAGCAGAGCCTGAAACACACTGGCGTCGCACCACTGCCTGACTCTACTGCTGCAATTAACTTCTGATGAGCGCTGGACAAGAAGTAAGGAGTTTGCATGGCAAGGTTACTTTGGATCTGGTCGAGTTGTTAAGAACTAAATGAAATGATGATAGGATCCAGATGTTTGTAAAAAATATAATGTAAATTAACCTATACAAAAACCCCAACCAGTAGCTGAACATATGTTACCCACCAATTAGTTCTGCTGATGATGTTAACTTTATTCATCGCATTTTCATAATTATTTTCTACATTCTAATCTTGTTTACTTTAAGTGAAAAAACACAAAGAGTTTAAAGTAGTCTAATCCAGCGATACCAACCCGATCTCAAGAGATAGTGTTAAGATAGATCATGAGAAGTGTTATACGCTGTTTTATGCTTAATTTATTGTGATTGATTAAGTTCTCTTGAACATGTCACATTTCTAGAAATCAGCACTTCTCACCTGAAAGCTTAACAGCTTAAACAACTTCATCGGCCAAGGTGGTTAAGATGTTCAGATTAGGTGCTGGCGTTCATTTAAAAAAAGAAATTCAAAAAAAGGATCAGCTCGAGTGCAAAGATTTTTTTTCTGATGAGGCCCCATTATCCTCTGTTTCCTTCCATTTGACCACACACCCCCCACCTTTCACGACACATCTCTCAGAATCGCTTTTACGTGGTCTGTCGTCTGTCGGTAATCCCACTGTCTCCATTATTGTCTTAATATCAAGTACAGCTGGAGATAATGGAGCGACATGGTAATAACAGTGTGGCCTAAAGGGGGCCCTCCAGGGAAATATCTTTGATGCTGGAAGAATATTAATACCTCTGAGCTCTCTGCACTTCCTGCCTTCCCTCATTGCACATTTGCACAACTACATAATGGCCCTAATATGCATAACAAAAGCTTTAGGATGTGAGGGTAAGTGTGTGTGTAATGTGCCTATAGATCGCAGTACAACACTATAAGAAACCCTCTCTGCTAACGGAAAACACATATTTGCCTATTACGAGTATTGACCTGAGATTTAATGTGTCTTTTTTTCTGTCTGTTCGAATGGTTTTGTTAACGAACAAGCACAAGCTAAACTGAAAGTTTATGGCTTAAAGCTGAAAATGTGTAATGTTGTAGCAGGTAAAAGATTTTTAGTCAAGTGCCATTAATTAAGAAATACCAGAACTAAATTATTTTCTTGACGTTTAATTCCTGAAATGCTTGTAGAACAACTATTTGTCTGCCAGGATGCAGTATACAAATAATATTTTTCTTGGTCAGCTTTTCAAAGTGTTTGCGAAAGCACTACTAAATCTATTTGTGGGCTCAAATTTTCAATGCAAAGAATTTATTTTGTCGCACAGAAGTCAGACCAAACAGTTTTCTGTTGGAAATCCTTGAGACCATTTCAAACCTTTTGCAAAATCTGTACGGCCATGTTTATGCAAAACTTGTGATTCGCTAACATAAATGCATTTCAGTTGATCAAGGGCACATTTTCCTTCAGAACCCAACATAACGTTAATCCTCTGCGTCTTCAGACTTCTAACATACACAATCTTTACAATAGGACCAGAAACATGTATTACGGAAGTAAACAGAGTCTATTTTGACTTCATGTTCACTTTAACGTTCAAACACATCTCTTTTTCCTTGTCTTTAGCTCACCGTGTCTTCCAGCTCACATCTCCCCTGCATGACTTGTTCTTGTGCTTTTGCACGCTCGTACCCGGCTCTCATGTTGTGACATGGATCAATCGGGAATGCTGTGAACTGAACCACCGTGAACCTGTCAGCTGCTCCACAGGAGGAACAGACCTACATTCCCAACTGCCCCTTTGAAAGGTAGGGGCTACAGGCGGGTCAGCACACCCACTATGCTTTGTTTGAGGGCTGGAAAGAGTCGATCTTCTCTCAAATCTACACCGAACGGTGGTGACTCTTATGCAAGCACTCAAATACACTGGCCCAAAACTCACCCTTTAAAGAGACTAGTTATGCTGCATATAAATGGACTGCCCCTAGGAACAGCCAATCACATCTCATGTCATGATCAAAGCTGAGTAGAGATGGGTTTGATAAAATAAGAGAAATTTGGATATATACTGTTTGATATTAATAGCCTGTTTCCTCTTAAACCACAAATTTACCAACTAGGAAATCAA
Source organism: Enteromius afrohamiltoni (assembly GCA_034779775.1). Taxonomy (NCBI): domain Eukaryota; kingdom Metazoa; phylum Chordata; class Actinopteri; order Cypriniformes; family Cyprinidae; genus Enteromius; species Enteromius afrohamiltoni. The sequence continues at coordinate 13,845,425 of JAUYWG010000064.1, read as the reverse complement.
GAATCGACGATTCTTTGAATTGGAAATGTCTTGTCTGGGAATATTTGCATTTCCTCAGAATTTCTAGATTGAGACAAAAATATCTTCCTTATTTATAAGTATTTTCCTTATTTATAAGTTTATTTGCATTAAACAGTCTGCTAAATAAATGTAAATGTCTCTGAATGTGACTTTATTTTATTCATTTTAATAATTTGGTGGAGCCTAGCTTCTATAAATACAGTAAGATTTTTTTTATCATGTCCCACTCGTTTGTGTCCAAAGTAGGTGCATGAAGCTTCTTTCTCAAAAACAAGAAAAAAAAAGACATAAACCAAGTAGTAGTTTGGCCTTGGCGGAGTATCATATATAATCACTGATGTATTATACCATGTAACCCTGTCTCATCTTTCTGACAGATCATTGTCATGGTAAGGAATGATGCTGGGGTTTCTCCTGGTTGACATTCACTGGCAGCTTTGATTGTGGCAAGCAGTAGGAGTCTTCTCTCAGCATCAGGGGTCTGAAAAGCGGCAAGGCTTGAGGAGGCATCAGAGATCGAGAAAAGCAGTGAATGGTACCAGCATTGCCCCCTCTGTGGTGTTTGAAAAGGTCACTAGTTATGCTGGCAAACCCTGTTATCTGTGTCTCCTCCGCTGGGTATCTGCAGCCAACACTGTGCAAACATCGCCAAGCTGTTCTGGCACATCCCACGACGATGCCACCCTCTCCAGAGACCCATGAGATGTAACCTCGTCGAGAAGAGCAAGGTAGACAAAAAGCATCTCTTGTTTGGCTTTGCAGAAATAACCAATACAGCTATACTAAAACTAGGTAGAGTAATATATGAACATGACGTTGGGGACTGTTTATAAATGACGTCTCTCTGGAGAACAGATGGGCTTCTTTTACAACCTGCCCTGAGCAGTGAGAAATAATTAATTAAAATGTAATTATAAATTTAATTAGGAAAAAAATAATGTCATTTGACACATTGATTTATAGAAAAATGGTTTAAGATGAAGTGCATGGATGTCTTAAATATATAATTGATGGGGTCCCTTGGTCATTGAAATGTGGAATTTTAAAATTGTGTTTACCAGGCATAGGAAGCTTGGAAATTCCTACTATAAATATACATTATTTTATTTATGTTTATCTAAATATTGCTTATGTGAGTTGTGTTTTTTAAGCAAATTCTTAATTTTGAGTTGTTTCATAATATGATCTACATCAAAATTGGGTCACTCATTATATTCGGTGGTCTTAACTACTATGTACTTACATCACAAATTTAGTGTAAATGTACTTATTGTGTTCATATTGTATCACAAAACACTTTTGGTGCTATTGAGGTAGGATATGGCTAAGGTTAGGGACAGGTTTGGTGGTATGGGTAGGTTTAAGGGTGGGTTAAGGAGTAAAGGATGAGTCAACAATGTAATTAAGAATGCAAATACAGAAATTAATTACATGTACGTATGCATTTTTTTTTGCGTATGCAAGTGTATTGTACCAAATTTTTAAAATGTAAATGTACATAGTATCTATAAGGCCTCTGAATATAAAGTGTTTTTATTATTATTAATATTTGTATTATTATATTACTATTTTTTAATCCATTGGAAGCCTGGAAAAGTCATGCATTTGTCAAAGAAAGTGTGAATAATAATAAGAGCAAAATATTTTTAATGCACTTTAAACCCCACCTCTTGTTGCCGATTGGCTGGCCGAAGTTTATTTTTGCTTTGGTGCACATCCTGTACCCCTAGTGTTTGTAAGATCGCATAGAGCACCTCTAATGCTAATCATTTTGGAAATATACTATACACCTAGTCTAACCCTAAACCTACATGATAGTGTACTTTTGGAAACTGCAGTGGTATGTACTTGTTGTTACGTATTTTGTGTCTAACTAGAAAGTGCACCCAGGTACATGAGACAAGGTTGAAAAGAAAATATAGCCTACCATTCATGTATATATAGTATTCTTTCAGGTGTCACAAACAACCAGTCAGATCACACAATCCATTGTTCTGTGCCCACATACTGCACCTGCTAAACTGCTCTTTTGTCTTTGTGGTACAGTTGCAGATTTTTTGCAGTGCAAGTCTCAGGCTACCATGCTGCTGTGCTCTCACCTCCACTGAGAGCTGTAAATTCATTTCACACCTCGCTAATAACCTGACCAGGGGATAACAAGAACTTGGATTGACTGTAGGTCATGCAAATTAATTACAGCAATTAGTTCTGAAAGGAATGAGAGGGGTGAAGAACTTAGAGAGGTTAGGAAGGCCTGGAATTTCAGCTCTCATAGACCTCTTTCACTTGAACTCACTGCTTGCAGCACAGTTGAACTGCATCCTGGGAGATTTACCAAGATTTCCTCTACTTGTTCAGATGATGTCTTTAATGAAAGCAGTCTAGATAACATTGTGTCTGATTGGCAGTCAAAATCCGTATTTGGACCGGACCAGTTTTCCCTAAGGATTAGAATCAAACGTTTATGTATTCTTTCTTGCATAACCTCAGTCAAATTGAGAAGAAAATTGCCTACTATTTTTCAAATCCTCCTCATTTGTTTTGACCTTCATATCGCAGCGAGGGAGTTTTCTAACTTTTTGGTGATACACATAAAAAAAAAAATATTATATAAAAAAAGCTTTATATTGTAATGCATAAAGACACTATATATATATAAATATAAATTTTATGTGGATTTTAATTGTATTTATTATTATATTATGCTAAATTTAAAAACATTCCAAAATATATTAATTGAATTTCATAATATTATAATTTATATTTTTTATTTATATTCTCCTCTTCTCTGAATAATATTAAAGACAGCATGAATGAGCATATTTTTTTACAAAATGTATAAAGAGGTTAAAGAGGCAAATCCATCACATTATATTTATGATTCAAAAACGAATAAATGTAGTTATTTTCAGAGGTCATTCAGCCCCCTGCTAAACAATCTCAACATAATCAATTCAGTGCTCAAAGTTTGATGTTGTCAATTAGAACCGCTCCTTGCATGCATTGAATGTCAGGCACAAACCATGAAACATATTTGAAATCAATGTGTCCGTTGTGGTGGAGTAAATACCTTGAGAATGAGGGCGTTTGAAAGAACTAGACAGGAAGGAGAAACTCAATAACTGCGCTGCTACTATTCAGACTTGAAGCTTCAGACTTCAGAGTGCAAGCAAAGTCTGTGGATAAACCAGAAGCCTTTGGTTTGTGACACTAGAAGTGCGATTTACTGTGTATTCTGACTTGTTCTGGGATTGCTAAGGTGGTTTCTTGCTGCGTCCAAGTTTAAAGAGCCCAACCTCTTGCAATATTTATGATTTTAAAGTCATGAGTATGATTCTTTCTGAATGAATTAAAAAGTGCTAATGTAAAATTCAATAGTCTCTATTAAATGTAATGTAACATCATCAGAATTTTAATACTGGCTTTCGGTTATTTTTTTAAATTGCATAACCTGCATGGCCTATTATTTTTCAGAGCTCTGTCCTCATTTATTTGGACAAAATATTATCTGGAATATATTTAGTTTCTATTGAGTTGACAGTTTCTTTCTTAATGAAGTCTGTGGATAAACTAAAATTTTTGATGAGGTTTATCTGCTTAACCTCAGTCAAAATTAAGGTGGGAATTACCTTCTATTTTTCAAAACTAATTTGTTTTGACCTTCAATGAGTGTTGTAATTATAGAGTTTTTAAAACTGTTATTATAATTATGCTGTTCCCATTTGGAACTGCCTTTCAGAAGTTACAATATAAAAGCAGTGTTCAATATTTATTTAAAGACCATTTTATACTGTGAAAAGATATATACAAATAATATCTGTAAAAAAGAGTACAAAAATGGTATTTAGTGGAATTTTACATCAGCATTTTATCAGTTCATGACTTTAAATGAATATCACTTCACATTGGGCTCTTCAAACTTACAGTAGACCACTCTGAAAATCACATAACAAACCACCCAAAACACCTTAGCAACATGCCAAAAAACTCTGTTAGTCTCATGAACCAAAGACTTTTTCTCCATAGAGTTCAATAGGAAATAAATGTGAAACTTTTTTTTTTTTTTAGATGTTGTTGCAACCTAGAAGACTGAATCTCAGCATCCTCCTTGAACATAAAATTAACCTGGTCTCATAAAAATATGTACCTCTGTGCACTTTTTGTGCACCACCATTTTTACGTACCTTATTGCACATTTCACCGTGGTTTGAAAGATAGAAATGCCCACTGAGTGGCGCTAAAACACAGGTTTAATATGTGAACCCTGGCACATTTTTATTATGTTGATGTTTGTATTGTGATGGTTCAGAATTCAAATATCCGTGGACTGTTGCTAAAAGTTAATATGCCCTACACCAAATCTAACCCTAAACCTACCCGATAGTGTTAAAAAATGTAAAACCTAAACACATTTGCTGATGAAAAAGTGAAAAAGTCAATTTACTTTTACACAGATATAAACTTTTGTTTTGTTGAATCATAGTTACACAGGATTCACCTCTCAAGTACATCTCTGTACTCTGTAAGCTACCGAACAAATGAAATGAAATGAAACCCAAAGATACTGTATGAAGCTGGATGTGTGACGCTAATGTTCATCAGTTTTCAAATCTCCCAGCATATTAATATTGTTTTGAAGTCACAACATAATATTCTTCAAGTAATTGTGTAAAAATGACACTTTATTAATTGAAACACTGTAAATTTGTGTAAAAAGGAATAAAATGCATCTGAGTTAATTTCTTTTGGAAACTGCAGTGATATGTACTTACTGGTACGTATTTCGTGTCTCGCTAAAAAGTGCACCCAGGTACGTTTATGCCAAGAGACCAGAAATCATCAGTGTTTTGATCACTCAGTTGATGTTTTTCAAGACCAAATTACATCGTCAGGTTCATTACAATGATTTGATTTAGCATATTGTTAGTTTGCAGGTAATGAAACTCACACAATGCTTTCTACACACGCCGAAATGAAAGATGGTCCATTTCCTACTGGTTTGTGAATAAATGAATCTGCCCTCTCACACCCCAGTCGCAAACACAAACAGCCACATTTCACTTTAAACATCGGCATCTGGATTTTGACATCTAATTTCGGTATGTTTGTCCTCACATCTGAAAATCAATGTGGCTGGGTACCTGCAACACTTTTATTCTAGCACTTTAAATATTCATCAAAAGCAAAGCAGGAAAGCAGGAGACGGGGTTCTGACATGACTTGTAGAACCGTTCTGTTCGTGCAATTGACTGAGGGAGGGACGTCCACAGAGACCTGGAGTTAAAGAGAGAAATGACCACAATCCTTCATTCGAAATTCAGACTGGGGTTTGTACCCAAAGCGCTGTCTTCTGTATGCCTCCGAGGATTGTGGGTGTGTGAGAGAGACAGATATATGCCACACACCAAGGTTAAACTATACCACCTCTGCCATATCTTTCTACAAAGGATGCTGTGTTCATAAAATATTACTCACCTCATTTAGCCCAGTGTGGTAAATGTCAGTTGGGTGGAGAAGAGGAATTATTAAAACAAGCCGCAGTGTTTTATTAGACTTTCATTTTTTTGCTCAATGCCAGCTTGAAGATGGAGAGAAAATCTTAAACTTGTCACTAACGTCCGGTGATTTGTAGTTGATTAGTTGTTCCATTGCTCAACCAGTTGTGGATCATATGCCTGCAGATGCCCTTTTTGTATGATCGCAATCCACATATAAGTGTAGCTGGGTACTTGACGTAGAGTGACGTTTTTTTATTCATTAATAAAAAAAGTTGATGAATATTAAAATCGCTGCATTAATTTTTTTATTTTGTGTTTTTTTTTTTGTTGGCATATCAATTACCTTGTATGCAACTGCATTATTAAACTGTTTAACGTTACTTCATATGAAATGACAACGTTTCATTATGTTCTGTGATTTCTGCTGCCAGCTCGTAATGTTAAACAAGACTTCATTTTAAACCCTTAAAATAAATAACATTTCTGCAATAGTTCCTTGTCATTTAATGTCTGTGCCATAGGCCACAAAATGACGTTGTGAATACACTAAAAACGAAACAATTACAAAACGAAACTATTTTATTTGTGCATTGTCATCCTATTCTTTCGCATCCATGCAAGGAACATACCCAAATCCAAGTCTTTATTCGCCGATCTTCATCCCCATCTGGAGCAGCGAGAGAAGACGTGACCCTAAACAGCAAAGCCCCGGCCGGACTGACGCATTCGTTACAAATTCAAATGTTGCCGCAGGTTTTACTGCAGGCTAATTGAACGCCCATTGGCTCTGCATTCGTTTGAATTCAAAGTTGAAGATTAATAGTTACAAATGTGTAAAATGTCATTCACATAAACAAAATGACTAACACAATTGTGTGCTACACATTTATCTTTGCGCTTTACTTCGGTTTCGCTGTACAACCACAAGTCGGCCCTCACAACCTCTCAGATCTGGCAGTACAACCTCATATCCCTGCGCTTTTACTTTTGCTACTCCTTTGGCGATATTTCTGTAGCAAAACGTACTTGTGCACTTGTAAATGCAAACTTGAGAGAGCGGAGTGGGTGGAGGGGCTGGGTTGGGAATGAAGTCCTTTTATTCGTCAATGGCTCACCAACGTACAGCGCCAGCCACAATGCAAACATGGAGTTAAGTCGCTGGATCCTTGTTGACGGCTGGTCAATCTGTCATGATAGAGGAGATGTTTGGATCCATGCACTGATACAAATTAATTATATGAATTATATAAACTAATTATATAAAAGCAACTATTTTACGTATTTTAACAAATACTTTGCCATTTGTATGTTTACAACGTTTTTAGCAACAATTTAGCAACAGTAAAAACGTACGAAAATATGTTTTATTAACGTATTAATACCAAATGTTACATTTAAACCTGAGATCAGACTGGATATTCTGATATATGGCTACATTTTAAGTGTTAATATGTGGATTTTCTTAAAATTTCTTAAAAATATCCAGATGAAAATATGTCTTAAAAGTACATTTGTGCATGATTTGATTTGGGCAGATCATTCATATCTGTTAAACAAACAGTTTATGCCGAGAGTTTAAAATTAGAGGGCTTAAATTCCAAAACCCAAGCAATAGTTGTAGTGCTTGCATTAGCAGGTACCACAGCAGGTTTTTTGCCAAGAAATATAGTCCAGCTGTACAGTTGCTAAGCAACATATGAATTTTGAGCATTAACATTGGATTTAATTGATGTGTGGTCACATACATAGACTATTTTACACTAAACATGGTTCATCCAATCAGATTTTATAGCTACAACTATCTCTTTTGTAATGATAGACTGACAAATTCTAATCTTCTGTTTGCTCCGGTACAGCTGTCCTCACCAACATCCCCACAGCACGCTTGTTACACCTGACTGAACACTATATCAAGACGAGGGATGAGACAAATAACATACTCAACTTTCCTTTTTAATGAAAAATAATCTCACGCTGACGGTTAATGAGCAAAGATAAAAGAATGCAAAGCTCATTGACACCAACATCCTGGAAATTAGAATACTTCATCTATAATTGATATTAGTGCATTAGCCTTCATACATTTAAATTGTTTTCTGGAGATGCAGCTCAGGTCCTGCTCAGAATTCAGCAGCTGTCACAGCCGATGTACATTGTCATTACCTGAATGAGATATTTTTAATATATCAATTTCTTCTAGACAGCAATGGCATCAAATAGACATGTCTGCGTTTCAATTTTTTCTTTCTTAGAAAAGTTGAACAAGACAGAAAAAATGTCTCAATTTGTACTGCATTATTTTAGTATTATTCGCTATTTATATATGTACTGTATATGGGTAGTTGACAAATAAAAATTGCACAGTGTTCTATGCTGTGATATAGTTAGTTGTCCTTTTAGTTAGCTTTTTATTGTGCATTCAAGTTTTTTTAACTGATATTTAATTTTTTTAAATTGTAGCTTTATTTCAATAATAGTTTTGTTTAACAATTTCAATGAAACTTCTGTGATTTTATTTTACTGCAATCAGTACAAAATCCGATATTTATTATCAAATTCTTTCAAAGATCAAGTTATATAAAGTGCAATGCACATTTATTTTGTACTTTCTTCTTTTACATTCAACAATGTTTTTTCATCGTCATTTTTTTCATTTTTTTTCACGTCAGAAATGAATTAAAAAATGTTTGAGATTGTTTCCAAACAGGTTTCAACCCCACACCTGCTATTGGTCAGCCAAATAGATAGTTCCGCCCCTGAACGCAAGCGATTGGTTGAGCCAGTGTTGCTGTGCAATGTTTTGCCAGTACCTCACTTCAGCTTTAAATCAAAAATTCCTGAGACTTAAGTTTCCCGAGATGTGGAAGAGCAATGAAAGTTCCCTCTTTGAACTTCTGACTGAACATTTTCTCCCATTTTTGTCTGATCGCATTTCTCTACTGCCCCACTGTTTTAACTCACATCCGTCTTGAACAATAAAGCATTTTTTTCGGATAATCCTCAAATTAAACAGAGGGGGTGATGGGTCAGGCAAGCTGGACAGGTTGAGAATCTCCGGCTTTGCCCAAACCCTCTTTCCTGTGAGCGATCAGATCCCTGGCTTTGGAGAGGGTTTATCCAGACCATGTGTAGGTGGTGCTGTCTCCTCTGAGCTCCATGCTGTTCATTTTCCTCTCTGAGGGTCTGTGGCCTATAAATCTGGTTATTAACGTGGCAAAGCGAGCTAGGACTAATGTATCCACACCTGAGACCACCTGAAAAGACCTCCCACAATTCACTTTTATCACTCCTTCCCTCTTTAGAAAGCAAAATGAGAGTGGATAGAAATTATACCATAGCCAGCGTAATTACTGGTAAGCGGTTTCTGACCATCTAGTTATTCCAGTCCAGCACACACGGACCCGACAGCTTGTTAAACGCATTGAGATGTACACGCAAAGTGAGTTATTGATGCCGACTGTAAGAAATTCTGTCACGGTGCTCAGCGGTTCCTTGAAGTGGAAAGATACAGGCAACGGTCAGATCAGCGTTCTGCCGTCCCATTTATTCTGATCCAATAAGAGTGTGTCTGAATACTTTTCTATTTTTTCTATATTTGTAATGTATAATCTACAGAAGGTTGTACGTGTGACACATAGTGGCCCATTTGAGCCCTTTTGACACAATATTAGTGTGTTATAGTGATGTAACGTCTTACACCCCATATTTATGCAGAGTTAGGAGTGCAGGGGCAAACATGTCACGCAATAGCCTTTATATCTGTCTGACTCATTGTGTCATACTGACCCTGCTGTAGTCACACTACTCATGAAAGCAAGAAAGAGGGAGCATCTTAAAAAAAAAAAAAAATCTGACATTTACAGTGAAATGTATTCCCACTGTCTGTGGTTCACACCATTTATTGAATCATACAAAAAATGGATGCTTAAAAAAACAAAATTTACGGTAACCTATATAATTTATCTATTTAATATTATATACAGCTTTATTCTTATACTTTACATATTCTTTACAAATTGCTAAACTAATTAAAATCTTCCTCTTTCTACATGTGTAACCAACACAGTCTCACGACCAATTCGTACATGGTGGAAATTCGTACAAATTAATACGAACTTACTCGTACGATTTTGTGTGATTTGTCTTAATCCAGGTAACGAGAAGGTTTAAAGGGACGGGCTAGGTGTAGGTCATTCGTACAAATTCATGCTAATTGGCAACTCGTAAAATATGTACGATTTAACAAAACGTATTAATTTGTAGGAGTGAGGTCACACCAATTTGTACGAATTAGCCACCTGGGCTGGGCTGGTATAACATACGCATTCAAGCCAATCAGCTTTCAGTGTCAATTTAATGCATTTTGAAGCTTGCTTGTGGTCAAAGCAAAATGTAATAATTTATTTCTTCTCTGTTAACCCTTTAAAAAATTATTGTGAGATGTAGTATGTTTGCACTAAATTGCATAATAGTAATAAAAAAGGTTGAGTTGAGTAAAAAAAATTCTTCTTTGCACAGATGTTTATATGCAATTTATCGCCACATTTAAGTATTAATATTTATTACTGTTATATCATGTGACTCCAATTAGAGTTGATCCATCTAGATTATAATGCATCATTAATTGTAATTAATTATCAGAAAAGTAAAACTTGCGTTTTCAACTTTACAAGTGACTGCTTTTATAAAACAGTTCAATATAAATTAAAAGTTCATTTTAGGCACTGTTTGCAAAAAAAGCCAAAGCGGAATAGACTTTTGTGCGTCTCGGATTTAGTGTTTCGAAGAAATCGTTTAAATGAATTATTTAATGAATCACTCATAATGTAGTGACTTGTCGCCACCTACTGGCGTAGTGATGTAATGTACAGTAACGTCACAAAACACTTTAACTATGGTGAATCATTCTACAAAGTCTTGTAAAATGTAAAAGCATAACTGCATTTTACTGTGTTCTTTTCTTTTATAATGACAAAAGCAATACAGCTCTCCTTCACAGCAAACACGCTGGATTCACTTCAGCTAAATTTATACCACAGCATGCGTTGAGTCTGGGAAGGGACTGTCCACGCAGAGCTATTGAGTGAGTATTGTGTATGGTGTCTCATACAATTCTCATCAGGGGAACGGTAGTCCAGCCAACTGCACACACACCTAGGTAATTAGACAGAAAAGAATGGCTATAGGAGTCTAGACGAATGGGCTCAATTAAGACCCTGGTCTTTATTCAATTGCTCACACTCCATTTGGCACTAGAGAAGGACAGAGGACGGCTGGTGGTTGTGCTGGAGAGAAAATGTACCTGCTTCTGCATGTCTGCAGGAGGAAATATGCGGATGACACAGTTGAGTTTTAGGAGTTGCTTATTTTGGAAACTAGCAACTGAATATCACGTCACACCAAATTCAATTATTGCAGAATTTAATTGAATCGATCAAGACCTTGTAAATTTGATACCAAGCCCTAGTTCCTGGCATCTGTTTGAATCAGAATCAGAATTAGAATCTAATCACATCAAGATCTTGTGAGTCAAATTTGAAACTAATCAAATCAAAACCTTGAGAATCTTAGTTGAAAGGAATTGGAATTAGAAATAGTTTCTGGAACTGACTCGGTGTTGACCTGAATCAGTCTTATAAATCTTGTGAATCAGATAAAATGAAGTCTAAAAACCGAACTGAATAAAAAAGATGTTAAATGTATTTTATAATATTTACAGTTATTTTTAATAAACCAATAAAATATTTAAATTTCTCATTTTCGAAATAAATTCAGTTAACTAAATATATAGATATACTTAGAAAAACTATTGTCAGTGACAAATGGCAAATTAATCGAACTAAAAAATAAATAATTCAATAATTCAATATATCTCAGTGATACAAAAATTACAGCTGCCATGTAAATCAGAAATGAAATGATTTTTGAAACCCTAAACCCAAAGCTATTTCCATGACATTGAAATATACTGAATACAAATTGAATTTAATTGAACTGAAAATCTTGACTGATGCCCAGTCCTAGGTTCTGGCAGTGAATCATATTAAATCTGAACTGAATCAAATCAAATCGTGACTTGTGTGAATCACAACAGAATCATAATGGGATCAACCTGATGCTAGTTCCCGCTCCTAATTCCAGTTGATGAATCAAACTCAGTCAGTCTGATGCATCAGAATATAATCATGGGAAATGGTGCAGTACTGCTCTTTGACGGACTATAACTGGTGATCCATTGCGCCAAAGAGCTGTGTGTGTGTGAGACACTCTCAGGCCAGGCCAGCCCAGGCCAAGATTTAGCTGAACAGTCTGTGGTCCGAGTCACTGCTCTTGGCTCTCACTCTCATGTGTAAACTGCTTTGGCAAGAAATGATGGGAAGAAAGAGGCCACAGCAAACAAGAGACGCTCAGCTGACTTTTACAGCTACAAACAGATAGCATATCTGTGGATAATTGGTGACTGACAACATGGGATTCATATTTTTGTCAGGTATGACATCTACCAATGATGTAATGTTTCTCAGTATTTGTAGAGGTCACAGGGTCAAGTGCTGCTGACTTTATAAATCATACTGTGTACAAACATAAGACTTCAGTGCATGTTTGACAGGATTCAGTGCCATAATGTGTATGTAAATGGGTAATTATCAGTCATAAGCGACATGGAAATGTGTTAATGTTCATATTTGACACACACAGACAATCGTAATGTTAATCTCTAATAGGAGGGCAGTTTTTAAAGGTAAAACATCCAGGCACGGCTATAATAGAGGCTTCATTTTCTTTATGCAAAATATTTATAAGTATATAAATGGGACCCAGATAAGTGGTTATGTGATTCAGCATGTCACAAAATGCCACTCTCTGTGAATGAGATTTGCATTTTGGTCATAAAAGAGATCATAAAATATAAGCACATATTATAATCCATTCCAGAGAATAAGCATTTAATGGACACAATGCATTTTGCTGAATCATGAAATGGAACAATGGTTGTAAATTGTATTTTGTGATCCACAAAACTACTTTCATAAAAAGTGTTGTGTACTTTGTGGCTGAAAAGTATTTTTTTATCCCAACTTCAACTGAATCAGCTTTGAGAATCAGATCAA
>JAUYWG010000064.1:13808345-13829644 GCA_034779775.1 Enteromius afrohamiltoni | reverse complement strand
CTCTTCAGGCAGTTCCTTTGACCTCATGATTCTCATTTGCTCTGACATGCATTGTGAGCTGTAAGGTCTTATATATACAGGTGGCTTTCCTAATATTTATATATATATATATATATATATATATATATATATCAGTGGCGGCTACTGGTCTGTCAAATAGGGGAAGCTCATTTTAGGCCTACATCATAAAACTGTCTATTTATTTAAAAGTAAATTCTGCCTTACGTTCCTTTTCACGAATATGGTCTGTGACCCTGTCGTACCAACTAGATATCTTTTTCAATGACTGAATGAACGATCTAAAAAAAATATTAAACTCTGTAAAAGTGAAACAAGGAATGTGGTGTATTATTGTGTGAAATGTATGATGAAAATCAAGCAATTTCGCCAAGCAAATACAAAAAAATAGGTTGCAGCAGTTTTTATTTCGACTGAACATTAGAAATCCACGATGGGACTGAACGCGAATAGCTTCAGCAATTCCTTATAGTACAAAATCGTTGTCAGTCAAAAGGAGATGCAATCTTTCGACAGACCCTCCAATGAACTTGTCTTTGAGATGAACGTTTTTTAATGCATTTTTAGTCAATAAAAGGTTAATACAATAGTACATAATTTGACCATTAATTTTGTGAAGCTGAGCTTCCCTTGCAGTCTTAAAGAAATCGCCACTGATATATATATATATATATATATATATATATATATATATATACATATATATTGTTTTATTTAACAAATCTTTTTCCTGTTCCTACTTCTAAAACTTCTAGAACCTGAAGCCACAGTAACCTTTATTAAAGCAGTAAGTAATGTCTTTACTTACTTTAATTACTTCTGCTCCGCTTTCAAAGAAAATCTGTCATGAAAATTTCCAACACAGTCTCACAAGCAATTTGTATATATTCGTTCGAGGTGCCAAATTTGTGCCAATTCGTACGACCTCACTCGTAAGATTTCATACAATTTGTCTAAAACCACGTGATGGGTAGGTTTAGGGGCGGGGTTATGTTTAGGTCATTCGTACAAATTTCTCATGTGCTTGTTTCTCATTGGGAACAGAAATGCTCTAAAACGGCAGCTTTGCCAGACTGACTTTGCTCGCGAAATTGAATGTAGCGTCACAGGAAGTATGGGCGGGCCCAGGCTATTAAATGATACCTTGTCCATGTAATTTAAATGTTTACAATAAAATGCAATTATTAAATAACATAAAAACAATAGTAGTGTATGCCCTGACCACTATTCGGATAATTTCTATGGCCTTGTATTTAAGTTTTACAGATTACAGTTAAATTCCCAAGAAAACATATGTTAGTAAGAAAAACTAAACAAACAAATACACCTGGTATATTTCTTAATAAAATGTCAGTTTATAAATGTAAAAATATATTGCAATGTTGCAAACACTTTAGGACATTTAAAATTTTTGAAAATCATACTAATATTTACTTAATAGTGATATTTTGATAAAAGCAAACAAAGTAATGTCATGTCACAACTTAAAATACAGTATAGTAAATATAGTATATATTATCCAGTGTATTAAAGGGACAGTTCTCCCAAAAATGAAATTGACAATCATTATATGGACAAAGGCATTTTGCTTCCACAGAAGAAGTCATACAGGCTGTCTGCAGATTATACATTTTTAGCTGCACCACATATTTAAGACATTATCATACTTATGATATGATGAGAATTCTGCAATATATTGGCTAGCAGGAATGACCCAAAAAGGCATATGTTTTCCCTCAGTCTCGTCACTGTCATTTAAGGCGTCTTGCCTCACACTGCTCCAGACTCTTAGAGAGAATGTGAGTATGTTAGAGGGTGAGTCAGTCTCCATTAGTCTGTCTTTGCGCCTTTTCGCCTTTATGAGGTCTGAGCGTTCGGGATGAATAATTGTGCCGCTCTATGTTGGCTCCTGGCGCCACGGCTGTTTACACTCTGGCACCTGCTCCTTTTTAATTAGCTGCTGTGCCCGATCATCTCTTAATCGATTTTGAACATTAAGAAACAAAAGGGAGTTGTAGATGGGGGCCGGGCACGGGGCAGCCCCCACCTCCTGCTCGGGGGGAGAGAAGCCACCCCCTAATGAGCCGGGGCATCTTAGTGTCACACTCAGCACCGAGCCTCATCTACAGACACACAATCATCTTCAGAAATGGTCCAAAACTTTGGTGGGTTTTATTAGCTCATCAGTGCAGCCAGCACGTTAGACACCGAGACGACTGAGTGGAAACGCGTTTTTTCTTCTCGCTTTTATTCTCTGTCCTTTTTTCCCTTCTTGATGCAGCGCTAAGGGTCATTGGAGATGACGGTCTTGAGCCAAATACATTTTAGAGATAAAACGTTTTGTTTGAAAAGTTCAGACGACCCACTTTGCTACCGCTGAGGCCAACGGGAAGCGTATAAACACATTTTGCTTTGCTTAATTGTCTACAACTTTCATGCCTTTTGAAAATGAATATGCTTGTCTTGTAATTTAAGGAAGGATTTCTTTCTAAGAGACTTTCAGGAAACAGACTAGGATTGCAGAACCTGATTTTGCGAGTGCGACGTGTTCCTAAACCAACATCTTTGTTTACGCTGGAGCGACATTGTGATTAACCAATCAGATTTCAAAAACCAGTTTATAGTTTTTGTGAAATTTAGGCTTACGATCAGTGTTTGGTGCTTGTACATCAGTGTTGCTCATCTATCATTTCCTCTGCTTTAACACATTAGTCATGGATAAGGTTGGTCAAGACTACATTTTTTGGATAAAAAAAAGTGTAAGGTTGTGTTTCAGGAGCAGATTTGGAGAAGTTTCAGCCTAGAAATAAGAATAAGAGTCCAAACAGCTGATAAAACCATTACAAAAATCCACAAGTAATAAAGAAATCCATCATTAAAACGTGTCAAATTGAAACTGTTGCTCCTGAGCATATTTCTCACCTGATTCAGATGAGATTACTTTTTTCAATTTTATCGCTATACAAGTATAAAACATCTTGATGAATTTGTTTTATGCAAACATGTAGCTTTTTGTTTTACAAGACATAAATTGGATTGCTTGTTAATTATTGCATTTTGCATTGCTCTCGTTCAGAAGGCACCGTTCACTGCAGAGGATCCTTTGGTGAGCAAGTGCTATACTAAATGTCTCCATATCTATTCTGATGTTTCAGCAAAGTCATGTAAATGTCGGATGGGTGAGTAAACTGTCAGCAAAAGTTGATATTTGGATGTACTGTTTTCTTCAAAATAGAGATAAAACCTTTCAATTAACAGTTTAGTGCTTCGTTTAATTGTCTGGTTGCTCTTTACCGAATATTTCCGGTGGATTGCTTGCATTGCTCAATCTGGTAATCCACTGGTACGTGTGTGTTGAGCGTCCACGGCTGCTGATCGAGTCTGTTGAGAGAAACTATTGAACACAGACTTTGTGTGCAACGACGCCCTCATCGATTCCAATTACTCTAAATCTTCACATTACCTTCAGCGAGCAGCAGAGACAAGAACATTTGCAGTAATGACCAAAAAATCTAATTGCGGTGATTGTTTTACTGTTCCTTGGTAAACAGAGATGTTTGTTTAGTAATATCTTCCCATCTATTGATTGTACTGAAGGCATTATTAACCCAGCTGAGGACCCGGCCACGTGGCACTAACAGAATGAACATCAATCGCAGAAGTCAATCGTCTGTCACTCATTTTGTGGGCAAGCAAACAAGCGCCCGACATCGATTTACCCTAAGCTATGCATTCTTTTGCCTTAATGCAACAGGAGAAAACAAAAAGAGAAATAAAGTGTGTAGGATTAAATAAAGATGTATATATAAATTCAAGTTATCTAATATTCAAGTTGAAGTTTATTGCTTTTGTGATGTTTTTGGGCTTGCTCAAGTAGGACACGCCTCCTGTCTGCTGTTGGTCAGCCAAACTGATAGCCCCGCCCCCAAACTCACACTATTGGTTGAACTGATGTGCTCTGTCAGGTCAAGTTGATTTGTTGAAGCACAACAGAGCCAGTTTATACTTTTCAGGTAATTTTCAGTCAAAAGAAGGAATTTTCATTTAAAAACAAAAAAGAAACTGACTGGATAAATAAATAAATAAATAAATAAAGGCGTCAAGTCAAGTTTAAGTGTCAAGTCAGCATGTTAGTATGATTTCTGAAGATTCATGTGACAATGAAAAATGTTTGGGATCACAGAAATAAATTGCATTTTTAAGTAGAAAACAGCTACTTTAAACAGTAATTTCACAATACTTCTACTTTTACTGTATTTTTGATCAAATGCAGCTTTGATGAGATTTAGAGATTTATTTAGCATTAAAATATCTCACGACCCCCTTTCGAATTTTATTCAGCATAATTTCCATCAGTGTACGTTGAGAACACATCTTTACCTCTCGATCCAAAAAGGGAGGGGTGAAATAGCCTCATAATGGCCTAATGACACAATGACAAGCAACACAGTCTTTTACAATCCCACCGAGGTCCTAAATTTACTGACAGCTTGAGGGGAGCTGGGCTCATTTCTCTATGGCCAATAAATGGACGGTCGATTCAACAGGCCACCGGTTCGAGCTGCTCTAATTCACCAGCCCTGTCATAAATCTCCTCGCTCGACTGCTTTAAACACACGTGCCACACAGGATGTGTTTATTTATTTCTCTCTAGCTGTAATTGCATTTCACTGATTTCAGTTTTCATTTACACGGTTATGCACAATATTTTCTGTAGTCAGAGAGTGGGCGTCCTTGCAGAAATCCTGGCAAACCCTCTCAGAGTAGGCGATGGGGAGCTTGTAACCCGTAGGCCGTGTGTAATCCAGACTGGTTGTCGCTTTGTGTTGTGGAAAGCCTCGGTTGATGTGTAACACAAAAGAAGTTAGTATTTTCAGTTCCAAAGCTCTACTAAATGTTTCTTTTAAAGCAGAAATCAACATGATGAGGATACTGTGTATATTCCCATATGGAACTGAACCGCTTTGCCTTTAGCAGAGTATGAATATAAAATACAAATGTAATAAAGTAATAAATAGTAACAAATGGTAGCCTAGAATCTTCAGTCTGTGACATTTTTAAAATTAATTATTTACATTTAGGAACTAATAATACTTATTTTTTCTAAAACAAAATTTATATATATATATATATATATATATGTATATATAGTTATTGCGTTTGATAAAAAAAAATACCTTTTTATAATTATTGCTTTTATTAAAAATAGCAGTTATATATTTATTTGAATATGCATGTATATAATGCTATAAACATGCAAAATACTTGACATTGTATGATGTTACATTAAATTAATGTAATATCCATTTACACTTTTTTGTTTTTAATAATTTATTTGGTATTGATATTAATATTATATACATATAAACATTAATTTAGTGTAGTAATATATATGATGTGATATATATAATGTATAGTGGTTGATATCTAAATAATAATTGAAGTTAATCTACATGTCTAAAATAGTACACTGTTAAAAATGCAGCATTCATACGGCATATTGCTTTTTTTTAATAACAATGTCAAGTAAGATGTGTTTGTCGCTTCTGTTTATGTTTGTGTTTTTACTTTTATCTTTTAAAAGTCCTTCAATATGGCCTATTGTGTGTTGTTTGGTTCCAGACATCATTGTGATGAAGCGTGGCACTAATCTAACAAGTTACAGCAGGATAAAAAAAGCATTTCTTACTAATCAGGGACAAGGCCATATGGATGGAGTTTGATTACATTAACTTTAATTAACATTACTGTCATCTGTGTGTGATTAGTGGACAGATGTTGGGTAAGGCCTGCAGTCTGTGAAGGTACTGTAATGTGGATCTCAGGTGCTGGCTCAGTCTCCCTCTGGATGTCTGGTATTTCAGCGGGGCTCGAGCGAGGGGGATTTCCAGGACTCCTTTTCCTTTTCAGGACGGGAGGGGATTTATTTAACCTGCTGTCAGACACAGCTGGTGGCCACAAGAGGGAGCTCTGGATATGTCTTTATTCTGGAGAGGCGCGTTTGTGTTTTCGGGAGTGTTTTATGCCGGTTTCAGCCCATGTTTTAGAGAAATGTGTGAAATGTGATGCTGGACTGCTGGCACTTTAAAAAAAAAGCACTATAGCGGTAACATCGTTCACTTATGGTACCAGATGGTAATACTATAGTACTTTGGTATATATCGTAGTAGCGATTGTGGTTTCTTTAAATAAATAAATTTGGTTGTCAAATTAAAATTGTGAACATTGATATGGATTTCAGTGTTAGAAATAGTGTTTAATTTTTTACATTTATTTATTTATTATTATTGGGGCTACAGATAATAATTAGCCACCTTTAGTAAATCTGGCATATTTTACATTGATTTAATGCACTATTGATGTGTATTGTCTCTTTAAATGATGTTCTAAAGTAATTAAAAGAAAACCATGGTACTGTATAAAATAAATAAATAAAATAAAAGTAAATAATATTAAATGAATAAAAATCTGGTTGTTACTGAATAATAAATGGCGACATTTAGGCATTTTAATGTTAAAAAATTATGTTTTTTTAAAATAGTCAACCTCGCCTGGGACTAAATCTGTCACATTTTATATAATGTGTATTGAGCCTGATCAAAAAAATTACAAATAATATATCATATTGGTTGAATATTTGAAATACAATAGCATTTCCATAAATAAATCTTTCGCTCTCTCAATATCATTTGATGGCTTGTTTTATGATATATACCATAGTAGTCTACTATTTGATTACCATAATCATATGTTATTCAGGCGTCCAAAAAGTGATATTATATTTTTATCCAAACTTTTCATTGTGTATATGTATACAACCAAGAAACTAAATTTCAGTGCTGACAATTATTCAATTAATATGTGCATATTATTAGTTATTAACATTATTTTTTTTTAAAAAGATTGATCTGTTTGGTTGGAAAACAGGTTATGCTAGTTTAAAATGGATTTGGATATCTGGTTTCAAGCTCAAACCAGCTTTACAAAGATGGTCTACCGGCAGGAATTCTCACTAATTTTCCTCGTCTTTCCAACAGGGAAAACTTGTGCTACAAATACAGAAAGACAAATACAGTGGGACTGAAATAATTTTCCTTTTTTGTCTCCAGATTTGCCGCATGGATGCACGTATCTCAGGATGGGAGCAGTCGCTGTTTGTGTCAGATGAAGTCAGTGAGACCTGGTGTCAATGACGTTCCGGATCTTCCCACACCTGCCAGAGAGCCAGGATCACACCTCGCAGCCCCGGAGTCGGACTGTGACCCAGGTAATGAAGCTTCCAGAGCAGAAGATCAAATCACTTTCACACACCCTGCCTAACAAACACCATAAGCTCTGCAGTGAACTGGGGAAGCATATGTCCGCTGGAATATTTGTAGCAGAAGAAAACGAGGGCCGGAGAGAGTGAGAGAGAAAGAGAGTGGGAGACGGCCGAGTTCCCCCAGAATTCTCAGCAGGCAGGAACATCTCGGGGTCAGCGGCACATATCTGCACGGATTATCACGCTGTCACACTCCACCTCACGCCGGCGGATAACAAGCCAGCCTGCTGCTGAAAGGAGGAGGGGGCACGAGGAGAGAGAGAGTGACAGAGATGACACACACACACACACACGCAACATATTTGCATAACACGCAGTCAAGAGTGTGTGCTGCATAGAGAACATGAACTTTTCAAGTGGCCTACCTTTATAATGCAGTTTATGGCAGTGTTGGTCTCTACGCTGCTAAAAATGAGTTTGTAATGAGTTTTTAATTAGTCTTTGACTTAAAACATCTAATGTAAAAAAATCTTAAAATATCATTAAAACAAGATGAATTAACTTAAAAATTAAGACTTTTTTCACTTTTTTTAACCAAAATCGCAGTAAAGCATATTAAAGATAGCATTACAGAAAACTAGTCGTGATATGTTGCTTAAATGTACCTTTTTTAAAGGATTTAAATTTAACAAAAAATACTTATATTACACATATATTGCATGTTTTGCTGTATACACTAACTATAAAATACTTGATTGTTATTACACTAAATTAATGTAATTTAATTTAATAAATTCATATTTTGTTTATTTCTATATATTTATGTAATACATAACATAAAATATTTATTTTGACTTTGTTGTTACAATAATTCAATGTCATTTAAATGGATATTGTATATATAAAAAATTTAGTATTTTAATTGGAAAAAAAAGTATATAAATATATATATATATATATATAATATTTTTTTTGCATGTTTTGCTGTATGCTGCGTGCACTTCATGCTAATTAGTAGAATTTTACATGCATTTAAATCTTTAATGATTAGAAAAACATAAAAATTTAGATTTTTTTAACTAAACGTAAAAGTTGAATCTTACAAAATCACACAAAAAACATTAATATATCATGCATTTCTACTAATTCTACACATTTTCACACTTAGTGACCTCAAATGAGAGCCGTTTTTAAATCATCTTCACCATTTTCAGTCATATTGTCATTATGGAAAAATTAGGTTTTTTGACACTTGGTAGAATCAGACTATAATGCAAAGGCGGCAGCCAAAAACCAAAGAACCAAAAACATTTATATTTTTTATTAAATTTTAAAAAAGAAAGAAATAATTTATTTAATAATAAAATAAGACAATGTTATTTGCAACCAAAATCTTAATATGGCATGCATCCCTACTAATTAGCACATTTACACACATTTTTTAGTGGCTTCGTGTGAATGTGAGGCCTTTTAATCTTCTTCATCCTTTCATGTACAAAAACATGGCCGTTGTGTCCGAACACTCAAATAATCTTCTAAAAAGCACTTCTAAAAAACACATTATGCACAAATAATCAAAATGCATTTTATCAAAGCAGCTTATCAGTAAATGCTTTCTTTGGGAACCAAACCCGTGATGTAGATCAAGACCTTGAGTGTTTCTTTTGCATTGCTATGCATTAAAATTGGCTGCACAGATCTGTAATATAAAAACAAACAGCCCCGAACGCACTCAATATATGCGTGTTTGCTTTGTCCACTTGGCTTGTTTGTCGACTTTTCACCGCGAACAGTCAAGCTCGCTCGTAAGACACGCAAAGAACGAGAGCCTCTCCTCCCCGCTGTGGAAATGTTGCTTGGCATTTGCAGTAAACACAACAGATGGTGTGACTATGCAGGCCAGTAATTTTCAAATCAATAGTGCAGCTCGCAGGACCAACTGTGTGTTCTGCCGGAGGAACTCCATGACAGGCCCAGAGGAGATTCGCTCAAGGCTCGACGAACACACACAAAGGCGGCGTTTTGCTTTTCTCCCCCTTTAAGAAAACACACAACCGCCAAGCCTTGGAAAAAACACTCCATCCGTACCTTTTCGTGGTTCTCATCTCTGGCCTGACACTGATGCCCCGTAGCTTCTTGGGAGAGCAAATAAAAAGCAGCCCTCGTGCGATCAAACGAAATCTCCATATGATGGATCCGAAAGGTACACATTTATGACCCATCCATCACTCTGCTCCCAGTTCTTGGTAAATAGCCCGCTGTACTTATTAAGGCTCTTGCTGTGTTTCAGCTGATTGGCAGTCACTGGGAGCAATCATAGAAAGATACAGATGCCCATTAGGACGTACACATGTTGTCATGGCACTTCTGAGAACGAGAGAGGGCTGTAAACGCTAATAAGACCATCAGTTAATGCTGCCGGCTTCCGATGTGGCCTTGGGGTTCTATTCACTGATGCATCTCCCAGGGATTCGTTCGCGGAAAAAAATGCAATTTTTTTACATTAAACAATCGGCGGAATCAGGCTAAAATGCGAAGGCGGGCAGCCTTGTGCTTTTTAGACGTCACATTTCTATTATATTGAAAGCAAAAGCAAGCAAGCGGGAAAAGAGAAAAAGAAAGCAAATAAACAAGCAAACAATTAGAACAGGCCGAAAGGAAGACGAAGAGAAAGCAAAAGCAAAGAAAAGGCTATAGATCACCAGATTTCGGGGTGAGAGTAGAGAGCTGACCCTTGGCAAGATGCAAACAGCCCACAGATGCATTGCAAAGCTTCTTTAGATCACTATTTATGGTTCATTAAGTATTTTTGAGCTGCATACTTGTTATGTTGTGGAGGAGCGAACAGCATCGCCTGACCTCCGTCTTAATGATGCTTCATTCCGCTTGTGCAAATAGCCATGCCTCATAGACGGAAGTTGTTATTTGAAGTGGAGTATTAAATCGGCGTTCACTCCACCGTAGCTTTCCATAATTGTCTGTCTCTTTCCTTATCTGTATGTATTGGTTTTGGATGCTTTTTACATGTACAAATAAGGATCGTGTCAATCATAGAGGGCTTTTTGGTTTCCTTTTCATAAGTAAATCATCCGTCACGATTGGTTTCAGACTAAATGTTGTAGCATTAATAAAATGAATTTGCTTTGTTGTTTGGATTAATTTTCAATAAGTGGATTTTTGTTTGATCTGATCTGGTGTGTGGTTAAGGCAGGTTAGATAACCTGTGGAGCGAGGCTGCCTGACTTTATATATTGTGTAGTGTTAGAAGTGTTAGAAGTTTAAAGCTTTTGTTGCATATCCCTTTGATATTCATTTTCAGAGGACTAGCCTCAGTGTTGCCAGATCCATTTAGAAAATCAAGCCTAAAAAATAAATCTAAAAATAAGTCTAAATAAGGAATATTAAGGGTGTTTGATTTTTTCGATATCATTGATATCAATATAAAATACTGTAGCTGTTTTTTGTTAGGATATGTTTTAAAATGCAATTTATTCTTGTGACGCAAAGCTGAAATTTCAGCATTTGTTGCATTTTTCCCCATAAAGTCTTTTATTTATTCTTTTTATTATTCTTTACTAATTGTTATGAATTACAAGATGTTACAGTCCATAAAAATATATCAATTTATTTAAAAAGTGTCTTAAATAGCTGAAAATCATGATTTATTTTTGAAAATTGTCAGAGTTGTTACCTTGGTAACAGAGTTTGACGTTAACAGAATTTACAATTTTTTTTCCCCAAAATCTCCACTTGCTGGCATAAATGGTAAGAACACATGACACTAATGGAAACATGATTAAAAGACCTTTATATAACCCAATGTGATATCAGTAATAAATTCTGTTTTCCTTTTCATATTGTGGTAACAGAGTTGACGTTGTAAGTTTTTAGATTAGAAAAGTTTACAGATACTTTTCAGAGCTTCAGATCTTATCAGTGATTGAAAGTGACATCATTTCCTGCAACATACACAATTCTGAGAGATAATTACAACAATTTAAAAGCAAAATATGGTTTGGTAACAGAGTTGACACTAGATTTATGCACATACAAAATATAACCATTTGTTAAAAAAAAATCAGCAAAATCGGTCAAAATAATGCTAACTAACACAATAAAACACAATACAGACATGATAACATAATAAACACACACACACACACACATAAGTGTATAATGTAAATTAAATGTTATATTTATTCATTTATTGACTATGAAAAACAATACCCAAAATAACTTTAAAGTGCGCCGGGTTAAAATTCCGAGACGGTCTTCACTTTAGATGCTGATCTGTGCTCAAAGCCCCTCTAAAACCAGCAGACTAGACCAATCTGAATCATAGCAGTACAGCACAGTATACCTGAAGCTGGTTTAAGCTGTTGTTTTTTGTTCATCAGGAGCACACATGCAGCTACAGCTGATAAATATGTGGGTTAGCATTAGGGCTAATGTGTGTTTTGCTCCAAAAAAACACTAGTATGATTCCACTGTTAATATGCAATACACAACGCACTGAGAATTGTCACTGACAGACAGAAAAAAGGTTTTGGTTCTTCAGAACAATCTGAAGTCGAAGGATTCAGCGCTTTTAAGCCATCAGTCACGGCTACGTCAGTTAGCATGACCATAATCATATCTTTATGTTCATGATAAATATTACTGTCATCTCCACGACAACAATCTCTCACGTCGCTGTTTTAATGAGAGACAATTAATATTTATTCCTTTTCTGTCGGCAACTAAAGCGTTTCATATTCCACACATTTTCTATGGAATAAATCAAGTCTCCCTCATATTCAGAGCTATAAAGGGGCTCTTGCTGGAAAAGCCACGCTGCGCTTCAGGCAACTTAATTGTGCCGTGGTGAAAAAATGAGGCAATTCATCCATTAGTTTATAAAGGCCTTTCCCTGGAGACACCAGAGAGTGATTTAAGGTCAATGACACTGATTCTCTATATGTGTGTTTTCCTTTTTTCCCCTACCCTTTCCTCACACTCCCTCCCTTTGTTTGAAGAGTAACACTCTTTGCCAACATTAAGAAGCCCTGTTGTATTACTCTATCCAATGTATCATTGATTTTTCAGGTAAATTGGTTAGATTTTGAATATTGGATTATAAATATAGTGGCCGATATTTCATTGAAAGAGTATTGAAAATGTAAAAATGAATGTCTTTAATATGTGTGCGGTCGGTTTTGGATATTGTCAGGTGATCCAGCCCAGCTTGCATCATTGTCCATCAAGCCATGAAAATACATAACCTATAGCACTCATAAAATTAATAGATATTCATGGGTATACATTTTTTTTTCTCACTCTGTTCAGTCGTATATGTGAATAATTGACATGCTATAATGATATATCTAGAAACTGAGAAATTAAAATATGAATGAATATAATACATTTATAATTTATAGAAAATATTTGTGTGTGTGTATATATATATATATATATATATATATAAATAATTATACAAATATATTTTAATTATTTTATTATATACATTTATTTATTTTGGGCCTGTGAATTTAACGCATTAATTAATTAGTAATGAAAAAATAACAAAAAT
The DNA here is from genome assembly GCA_034779775.1 of Enteromius afrohamiltoni. Classification (NCBI taxonomy): domain Eukaryota; kingdom Metazoa; phylum Chordata; class Actinopteri; order Cypriniformes; family Cyprinidae; genus Enteromius; species Enteromius afrohamiltoni. Next base: position 13,816,796 of record JAUYWG010000064.1, on the reverse strand, counting down.
AGATTGTTTTTTCCCTTATAGTTATATGCTATATCAAACGAGCTGTGAGAGCAATGTCACATAAGTGTTTCATTTCTTAATATCCTAATAATTTTTGGCGTAAAAGAAAAAAATCTACAATTCTGACCCCTACAATGTATTGTTGGCTATTGCTACTTAAGACACATATGCTTAAATATATAAGGAACCTCAAGTAATGCAAAAAACTTTTTGCAAAATTGAATTTATATTATATCAAATATTATTACAGGTGTACTGGTTGTGCTGTAACATGCTGATGCAATTTGATACACACTGAAGCTCATAAATGTGCCATCTTACTAAGCCAAGTTAGCTTTTGAAGACCTTTTAAGATGGGAGATCTCATCCAAGTGACCTTCATGTTGACTAACTAACCCCTGATTCTTTATATAAGGAATAAACAAGTTTTTAACACAGACAGATCATGAGGCTAAAGTGTATGGAGTGTATTACAACACAGACAGTAGGAGGAAAACAGAATTCATGACAGGCCTTTGCAGCTGATTCAACCCACACAAGGGAGCCAGAAACACCACATACACTGGCACACACTCACACAGGAACCAACCAACCTGCACCTCTCAACTCTGCTTCTCCTTTCCCAGAGTGCTCTGTCTCCTGGCCCATGTCTCATGTTGATTGGTGGCCTTGTGTTGCCCACTGATCCATTGTGATGTCATATGTCTATGCCGCTGGTTCCTATGGCCATGAGCCGCAAAGGGAAGCTACAAAACCAGACAGGAGAACCAACAGAGTAAATATTATGAAAACATAATACATATCACCCACACTAATAAAAAACAAAATATTACGTTTTATTTTTTATATGCATATACAAGTAAATTGTGCTACCTGGTCTCATGACATAAATATACCTTGGCGCACTTTTTAGTGAGAGATGGTGTTCAGCCAAATACATCTGCTCTGTTGTCAATAAAAATACAAAAAAGTATTTATCGACTGTTAATGTTTCTCATCTAGCAGCTGAATTGTCACTCCATCCTGACCCTAACTTTATGCATTATCTTTTACCAGGTCTGACGCAAGGCTTCCACCCAGGAGTCAGCAGCCTTCCCTCCCAATCTCATGAGAAATCCTCATCATCGACCTTACCTCTCCCCACAATTCAGCCATCCCCAGCATCAACAGTCTAATCCCCATTAAAGAATTCTCCCTCCACTATTAAGACACCAACCAAGCGATCGCCATAATCAAAAGCTGATATCACCTCCGCATTCAGAGTAATGCCCATCCGTCCCAACTTCTGGCGTCTCTTTGGCAACCTATGGTTTAAGACATTCTATTTTGCAGTTCGGCTCACCTTCAGATCCAAAAGCAGTCCCAAAATATTCAACATGCTCTCTGAAGTAATATGTTTGGTTCTTTCATTACCAAATTCCCCACCTCATCCATTTCCACGACAATTTCCTTATCATTTCAACGCCATCCCAGCCCAGTCCTGTGTTTTTTTCTGACCTAGGAATTCCAAAACCTTGAGACCCAGCACCTGAATCGAATTCCTAACTTCGACTCTCAAAAATTCCTAGCATCCCTCCCCAAATAGAAAGTCGACAGGATTATCCTTATCACATCAAATTTTATGGCCAACCCCCAATGCTCGAAGCGCTAACTTTTGTAAATTCTGTCCTTCCTTAACCAATGGAATGGCCACTCCTTTTTCTACAACAATCTCCTAGCCTCCCCTGTTGACATCCAACTATATACAGTTGCCCTCACTTCCATCGGTTTTGGAGGGTTCTACCGTAACCCTTGGTTCACCTCCACATGGCCCAACCAACTTCTAGATCTGCCCCATCACCTAGCCTCCTCAGCCTGCTTCGAACTTTACCCCATAGTTATCGCCGCTTCCCTCTGGGGGAAAGAATGGTAAGCCTCAATTTGTTATCCACTGTGAGAATTAGGCTACCATTCAGTGTATTAACAAACACAACTCCTACTCCCCCACTATCATGCCCTTTCTCACAGGGCTTATTTGGATCTCAGCTTGCGACTAAATCGTCCTTATCACTAAACATATCCCAGTTAAAGAAAATTTGATTGTTGACTCCCTTTATCGCTTTCTTTTTCAGAAATTCAGGACACTGGCCCCAGAAGCAGATCCCCAGCCAATCCCGGGTTCCTCGCTATTCGCTGCTGATATTCCCATAAACTACCCCCTAAGACCACTCCTCGAAGCTTCCCTAAACTCAATACTCCAAGCAGTCTCCCCCAGAACCCTGCAGTCTAACCTCACAGCCTGGAGATTATTTAAAGCATCCCACCTTTGTTATAACCTCCAGTTCCCCGATTTCTCTCTATTGTCCATAACCTCCTTCATCTCAATCTGTACAAAAATCTCCAAACTAGCTCGATTAAGACATACTTAAGCGGAATCCCGACCCAAGACTACCCCTAACCCTCAAAATGTTATCCCGTTGCATCGCTAATGATGTTGATAAATACATTTCGGGAGGAGCCCGTATGGATGATTAGCCATGGCTGGCACTTCATTCCCCAATCAGCCTATTATCCGATCACCCAATCAGAACCAAGGGGCTTCAGCTTAAATAGCTCAAATTCCATTCTTGCATCCCTTTGCCGCCCTTTACTCCGCCCCTAGACCTCACCTTCCTCCCGTGGGGCACATGGGGTTTGAGCCGGACGCCGAGCTCTGCCTGACCATCGCAGCCAAGGGGTCAAAACCCCTAGGACTCAGAGTCTGCCGAGCTCCCGGCCCACTCCCTGGACAGCAAGCCAAACACGTGATTCTATTCATTACTAATGAGGAAGTGTGAACTCGTGAAACAAAATATGTACCAATAAGTACATATCACTGCAGTTTCCAAAAGAAATTCACACTAGATAAAGTAAAACTCTCACACCTTTTATTCCTTTTCACACAGATTTACAGATTTTTCTCACAATTACTTCAAAAATATCATGTGACTTCAAAATATTACTGGAATATTTGAAAACTGACGCTTTTGAATGTTAGCATCACACATGTTCAGCTTTATATCTATGGATTTTCATAGACAGTAAGTTTGTTCGGTAGCTCATGGAGTACAGAGATGTACTTTGAATCCTGTATAACAAAACTGTTCAAATCTGTGTAAGAGACACGGTTGCATCAACAAATACCTTTTTATATCAGTTTTGCATTTGTTAACACTATCGGGTAGGTTTAGGGTTGGATTTTGTGTAGGGCATATTTCCAACCTGACAGGGCATTAATTTTTATGGTCAATTTTAACAGTCTATGGATATTTGAAGTAATAAACTGGCTTAAAAAATATTTTAGATATTTATTTTCTGAAAAATAATTTATATAGTAACCCAGACAAGTCCTAAAAACTGGTTGTGATTTTCATTCTTAAAAAAATCTGAAATAGGGTGAATATATTGTAGACGCATTCTTGGCGATATTCATCTAGTCACAGCCCAGAGATGAAGCATTGTGCATAGCACAAGAATTTGTTCTTACTGGAATCAAATAACTTTTATAAAGTTATTTTAAATTAAAATAAACAGAGGCCTCAGGGTTGTGGCTGAGTCTGTCCAGCATGGAAATTTCTTGGGAAAAAAAGTATTTGTTTTGCATTTTTAAAACTGATTTTGGCTTGGCAGGCATTTTAAGATGCCAGCTGTGTTTTGGCCCAAAGACAAACACATCTTATCTCAGTTTCCTCGGTAAAGTGAGCGAGGGGTTTCATAATTCTTGCCCTGTAGTGGGAAGATCTCGGCTTCTCATCCAAACCCGAGGCCCTCAGCTTTGGCGTATGGGACGCCCCCACAGGTCCACGGCATTATGTGCTAATTACAGTATATAGTATTATGCTTAAATTTGGTAATAGAGCAATTTCAGTCAGTGAAATTATGCATATACAAGTATATTTACTTTTATCACAATATCAAGAATACACAAATAAGCCACATGACTCCATAAAGTCTATCAAGTCCTCTATCTATAATATTACTTTCTCCACTGAAAAATGAGTCTCGTCCTGAATCAGGAGAGAAATATGCAGAGATCTAGCACTAATTACCAGTGAAACTAGTCCAAAACAAACATGTGGGTAGATTTTGAGTGTTGCATTGGCCAGAAGCTAGAGTTTAAAGTCAAATGGCATTAAGTGATGGATTACTTGATATGGATTACATGTGGATTATTATGTTTTTATCAGCTGTTTAGACTGTCATTCTGACGTCACCCATTCACTTCAAAGGATCCATTGGTGAGTAAGTGATGCAATAGTAAATTTCTCAAAATCTGTTCCTAATGATGAAACTAACTCAACAACATCTTGAGTGGCCTGAGGGTGAGTATGTTTTCAAAACATCTTCAAGAGAGAGCTAAATGACATTATAGCAGAGACTCTGTTACATCCCAGATCCAAACACTTGTGAATAACATCATTACTTTTGGGCAGGGCCTCTAAGAATTGCCTTCAGGACCTGTCGGCGACTTTGTTTTCACTACTTACCTAGAGGACTGTTTCACCCTGGCACTCGCTCGCTCTCTCTCTGCTTTAGAGTGTAAATGACTTGGAAATCTTTTTCCATTCCTTTCATTTTTATAACATGCGTGATGTTCTGATTCTTCATTTATTTCTGTGCGGGTGAAAAATGGGGCTGTAAAGTCGCGGTGGCAGTGCTGCAGTCCTGTGCTGCTCCCCTGAGCAATTCCACAGCCTCTCAAACACAGAAGCAGCATTTCATGAAGAGAAGGTGAGTTTACTGTTGCCAGAGGCACAGAGAGAGACAGAGAGAAGGAGAGAGGGAGAAAACACTTCTTCCATCCCCATGGTTGTGAGATAACAGCGGGGCCGCAGAGAGAGAGAGAAAGACAGTATGAAAGCTACCTCCATTCCCATTGAGCCCCAAACATCTAAATAGCTGTTCAGTGGTGGAAATTTACAGAGACTGCACAGAGGTAAAATAAAGACTGTTCACTTGAAATGAATCAAAGGAACAGTTCATTAATAAAAAATAAAATAAACGTGTCATTATGTGCTTTGTCATTTTGTTATAAATCTGTAATGTAAACATACATATTTAAGAGATTTTTAAAAAATGTATTAAGGAGAGCTAATTGCGACAAAAGGCACTATAAAATACATATAAGGGGTTTATAAATTAGGGTCCTAGGAGGGACCAGAAAGGGGTTTTTGGGGGGTCTGTGTGCAGTGAATTTATGAAAATTCACCATTATCATGTTAATATTAATTTAATGTTAAATATAATATTTTTTTAACATACTAAATCTAATGCCTTTTGTACAATTTTTTATTGTTTGATTATATTAGTATTTTTTCTTTCTGCTTTCTTGAGATTGGTCTGTTACATACATAATTTACATGCATTTTGTGTCTTTGTACAATTTTATAAAATTTAGAATATTTACATAATGAGATTTGATATTAATAATCTTTAATAATCTTTGATATGAGATTAATATTTAGTTTTTCCTGCTTTCTAAAGTCTGGTCTTTTACATGCATAATTAAATGTTTTCATGCTTTAATTCTCTAGATATATTTTTATCTTCAGCAATTTTAAAAATGTTAGAAAAAAATGTTATTTAAATATATATTTTAAAATACTGTATAACTATTAGCATTATATATTTCATATACAATCTTTATTCATGTTCCTCAGAAGGGAAAAAAAAGTGATTCAGGTTTGGAACAAATTTTGTGAAACACAGGCAATAGAAAGTGAAACACAATTAAATCACTGAATAAAGCCCAGTTTACTCTGAATATTGAGTAGCTGTAGACCGAGGGTCATGTTGACTCCCACCGACACATGCAAGCCGAGAAATGGCTACATTTATGCTGATGATTGAGCCTTTTTTTTGATTGTGTATGCTTAAAACATCATAACATTTTGCAAAGCGCTTCCCTGTTTTTTTTTACACTGTGTTTACTGATTATAGCAAACAAAGGAGTGCTGCTATTATGAGCACTTATTTGACTGGTGTTTTTCAGGTCATATTCACAGAGAAAGTGATTTTGTCCCATGGTCAATCAATGGCCATCAAATGAAATGGACAGCACCCATTTCCTGTTGTTCCTCCCCTCGTGCATATAAATCACACCGATGCTGTCGCACCCTTGAGATGATGCCCTCAAAGACGGATCATCTTCGATTTGTTGTGGTTGTAGTGTTAAGTCGTGTTCAGGAGCCATTCATTCAAAAATGACTGAGAATGGCCCTTATCTCTTACAACATAATGATATTATAATATTCTGTGCAGACTTAAACAAATTTTGCTATGCTATCATTTTCATTAAAAAAATGCTGTAAATAAATGACACGTCTAAAATATATTTTCCATTCTGCTTATTTAGCCAAGACTTATTTAGTGCAAGCATAGTTCCACATTATAGTAAATAATAATAATAATAATAATTGTGACTTTTTATTTATAGTATTGAAAGTATTACATTGTCAAAATGTATATATATATATATTAGGGATGGGCATAGATTATTTTTTTTTAATCTAGATTAATCTATATTAAAATGGCTCATCTGAATTCTGCCAAAGGCATTCAGAATATGTGTGCTACCTAAATAATTACTATAAGTAAAGCCTTATTCGGACGTGACTAGTTTTACAGGGGGTCGTTAGAGAATGTTTTGTTTCACAGACGTACTTGGTGATTTTAATCCTATCCGAATCTGCCATGTCTGTGTTTCTCTCACAACCTCTGAGATAATTCTAGAGTCCGAATGCGATGTCTGTGATATTCTTTTTCACGTTTCCTTGTGTGTTTTGGCCAGTCTAAATTTTCCAAATAATATTTTACAGTAACAACAGTAAAGTAACAATTTTACTTTAAAACCCGTCCATTATGGAAAATAAATGCATTGTGAATGCCATTTCATTGGACTCTAAATGGTTAAACATAGTATTATGTAACAATGTTTATGTTAAGTCAAACACATTATGTTTTATATTCTGCATACATTAAAAAAACACCAGTGACTTTACATTCTACCAGTCATGTTGTTGAACTTCTGTCATTTTGGTATCAATCTGCATCTCCGCATTACGAAAAGAAGCACTTGGTGCTTTCTAAAAGTTGACAGATTAACTATTATGCTGGTAATACCCCATAAAACAGGCTTTCTGCTCTCCTTAATATCCCGCAGTGTACCACACGCAGACTTAGTCTCATTGAATCCGAAATATAAAAGCCAGAAAATTCTCCCATAGTCCCCTTAAAAGGTTAACAACTTCAAAACAACATTTGGATCAAGCTGTCCCAGCCGTCTTGTCTGCAGCCCGATCTGCAGTTGTTTCTAGACCACTCTCAGACAGATGCAGCGGAGAGAGAAGCCGCTTCACGTTGATGTGTGGCATAATTTAAATCTGAAGCAGCAGGGCTCGGGTTCACTGGGAGGTCTGCGGAGCCCCTGCAATCCATTTTATGCTTTAGCAGCCTATTTGCTTAATACAGAAAACTTTTGAGCAATACGTTTTCCGGCTTATTTTGGGAGCGGCAGCAACAAAGCTATCCGTCATGTGCTTTTAAAAGTCAGCGTGCGAGAAATTGCAGGAACGGAAAGGCCAACCCATAACTAGCCCGTAAAGCACAGGGCCAGCAAACCTGCTTCAGTGCTGAGCGTCTCAAGATGGTCAGATAAACAAGAGCAGACACCACAGTTTTACCGTGACATTTCCAACAGCCGAATCGTAAACCAGGAAGCTCTTCTGTTAAAGGCCACTCAGTTAAACTAAGCATTTGTTTATTCGGCAGGCAGTATATTCAACCCCCTAAAGCAACAGGGAGAACAACCTCTGTTTAATCACATTCTCCCTCCTGAGGCCTGAGCGGCCGCTGCCATTATCTTGTTGGCGCTACTTCGGGATAATTGTGTCAGACTGCAGCAGGGATTTGCAAAGACTTGTCAGAGTGAATGTGATTTTAAGGCTTCATTTGCATAATTTGCATTTGGTGTGTATAGATTGTAAAAAACACATATGCATGTACCTCCACATTCATTAGTAGATAAATATACATGAAAACCAGCCACTAAAAATGGTATAGGGATTTCTGTATTTAATTTTATTTTCAGTTATTTTATGTTTCTGTTTTAAAGTTTTTAAAGCATTACATTTTGTTTATTATACAATTTAAAATTTCATTTTATTTTATTATTTTATTAAATAGATTATTATTTGAATAAAAAGGACATTTTATTGTATGTGATTATTTTTTTATTTTATGTTATTATTAAATTTGTATTTAATGGAAGGTATGTTTTATTATATTCTAATGTAAAATCTATTTTATTTTACTTTATTTTAATAGAAATTATATTTTATTTTGTAAATCTAATATAAACCTCCAAATTCACTTTAAGTGTTATTGTTTTTAAATGCAATTGCTTAAAAAAATTACAAAAATAATATATATACA
>JAUYWG010000064.1:13800446-13808237 GCA_034779775.1 Enteromius afrohamiltoni | reverse complement strand
TGCAAGTGGTGTTTTGTTTTATTTATTTTTTTTTATTTTATGTTAATTTCCCTATTTTAGTTTTATTTAACGGAAAGGGTGTTTTATTTTATTGTATTATAAAGAGTATTTATTTTACTTTATTTAAAAATAAATTGTATTTTATTTGATTTATTTTCATGTAAAGGTTGTTATTTTTATTCATTTATATTTTTATTTATTCCAATCCAGCCAAAATCTTGTTCATGTAACTGATGCAATAATTGCTTTTTAATATGTTTATGTAGACATTTAAGCAAATTTTGTAATTTACTATAAACCTGATTCACTTACAGTGTTTTTTTTTTGTTTTGTTTTGTTTTTTACGAAATGTAATATTTATTTATTTGTCACATTTTTCAACACCTTTAGGTTTCAAGCTTCATTTATAAAAAAAAAAAAAAACACAGAGCATATGAGCACAGAAATTAATCTTTTCTAATTACGCCAAATAAAGAACCGTCCTGTTATAAACAGAAGAGTCTTCCAGTTTAGCAGAGGAATGGACTTCTGTTCAAACATGGGTGGCATTTGATCAATCAAGACATTGAGTATAATTATCAATACAATTATTTATTTCATCTTTCATTCAAAACACAGACTCTTCTCAGTCATTTCTTTTGTAGGTCATTCGTTACATTCCCACTGGTTGCACACTTCAGGTGCATTAAGTCATTAGCTGATTCATCTGAACATATTGGTTTTTGCATGCTATTGTGCACATATTCGGACACAGTGTTTATTTTCCTGTTGATGGAATAAAAATGATGAGCCGTGAGAAAATACAGTGAGTGAGAGAGAAAGCTTTATTCCTGTGCGTCTACTGGCAGTCGAGAGCCGCCCATAAATCACTGCAGGAACTGTCCTAGCATGATAGAGTCAAATTATTACAGCTAAACACACAAGTATGTGAAATGATTAAAGTGTCTCGGCTCTTCCAAGCCGAGATGGATGTTTGATTAATCACAGGCTTCTGTGGAGCCGGACAGAATTGTGAAACACAGCGCTGACTTCTGCTTCCAGCAGTCTGTCGTGTGAAGGAAGAAGCACCGTCACAGTACATTCACTGCACACCGCTGCCACTGAAGACTGTCAGAAGTTTGTCTTTTCCACCCCTCTAACTCAGTGTTTGAAAAGGACTAGGCCTAGTGCTCATTATTTGGAGAGTAAAAACTAAATATTGAAAGGAAACTGATTCTTCCATTGACGCTGATCTCTTTCAGCACATTAATCAAGAGGACGTTTTATTTTCTCTATCCTCTACTCTTATTGTAATAGCTTATGAGTCACTTAAATTGCCTGTGGAGAATTCAACTGCACAGTGGTCCTCGGATGAATTCTGAGCAGTATAAAGACAACAGTCACGTCCTTTTAATGCACATTATGCCATCAAATCTCATCGTTTGTGCTCATCCCTATAAGGCCTATCTCATTTCTAAAGAAATATAGCTTTTTTTTAATGATATACTGCTACTTGTTTCTTCTAAATGAGATTAAATGGAGTGCAAAATGAGACTTTTGTCTGAGGAAATGTCTGAAGTGTCTTTTCATGTCTGGGTATTGATACACATTTCTCAGCTTGGTTCAATTCTGATTCAGTTTGATTCTAATTCATTTTGGATTTCAGTTACAATGCCCATTTTGCTGATGTATCAGTGTTGCTTGTTTGTGAATTAAACTTTGCAGGTTGCACTGAATGTTTTTGATGCACAGAGAAAAAAACAGCTCATAAGAGTCAATTATTTGTGAATCAGACAGGTCGTGCTGTATGTTATTGTAGAAAAATGTTTTTTCTTGCTTTATTGTGTGATTTTGTGTCCTTTGGTCTTTTGTCTAAATTTGGACTGTAAAATATGATTTATCTTTATCTGTTTATTTTTTTCTTTGAGGCCATGTGAAAAGTTGGTATTTTAAAGGTATAGTTTACCCAAAAATGAAAATTACCCCATATTTTACTCACCCTGAATCCATCCTAGGTGTGTATGAATTTCTTTTTTTTAACTTGAAACCAGAACTCTGTGCTCTAGCCAGCAGGTGGCAGTAATGCACCTTTTGAAGCTGTATGCCAACCGCCATTAAATTACAGAAGAAGAAGAAGGAACTCAGTCAGTTATTTCCTTTATAATTTTAAAACTAGAAATATTTTTGTCAGAAAAACGATCAATCTGCCTCAAAGGACATGTGAATACCCCATGTTGAAATACATTATCCTTTGCTGAAACGTTCGCGTCTTCACGGAGAGCGCGGGTCATGGTTGCTTAGCAACGGTAGTGCAATAGAGCGTAGGCGAGTACAGTTGCTTTGCAAAAATATAGAAAGCGTTGCGCCTATCATTTTCCACGTGTTTTAGACGCAACATGCAAGTGTGGTTTTGTTTTGAAGGAGAAAAAAAGCATATTGCCGGACTCGGCCGAGACCAACGAGAACATTTGGTGTGTCCAATGACCAAGTCTGAGACAAGTCCGAGTGCAAACACTAACTAGTCGGAGATGATAGAAAAATGTTTCAAGTCCAGCCTCGCTACAGCCCTGAGTGCTACAGTGTCGAATTGTTAAAAAAAAGTTATTTTTATTTTCTTTCCATACAAAAAGTATTCTTGTAGCTTCATAATGTTACGGTTGAACCACTGATGGCAGATGGAGTAATCTGACAAAGTCTTTCATACTTTTCTGGACCTTGACAGTGGTATTTACTTAGCAGTTAATGACAATGACAAGCCTCTCGGTTTTCAACCAGAATACCTTAAATTGTGTTCAGAAGATAAATCAAGCGTTGACAGGTTTTGAAGTGATTAATGACCAAATTTTCATTTTGGTGTGGAGCAACCCTTTAATGGCAGATTTTACATTTTTGGCTGAGCTATCCCTTTAAAAAAATTAGTGAAACCCAAAATGAGCTTAGAAGCTATGAAAACATACTCTGATTATGAACTGGCAAAAAGGATGAAAATATTTTGAAGAAAATGATCTGGATGCTAGCTTTAGCTAAATGATTTAGCTTTATTATTTTGTCCATTAGCAAGGCATTTGACCCCTGGATGCACCAGCAGGAATGTCCATGCAGTTTAAGTCACTTTAGATAAAATATGCATGTTGAATGGGAGTCATTACAATTTTAGGGCACATTGGCCATATGGGCAGATCACTCTAAACGTTTAATGTCTTTGTCACTCAGGTTAAAGAGGAACTGTTGATTTAAAATGCAGACTTGATTGCTTACCATGTGGTGAAATTATATTGCTGTCACAACAGAAAGGTTCTTGAAGAAAAGAAAGTCTAGGGAAACCAGCGATGTCAAATTACCTCAGACTCTGTCTGCAGCCATTACACCATCAAAGCAAAGGAGCACTCCACGACAATAAAGCTGACATGTAAATGCATGATAAGATGTTGAGCAGTGCTGGTTTGTTTTGTGGCAGGAAATGAAAAAGGCCTCAAGTTGTAAAGAAGAAGAGAGTCATTTTTGGACTTTAAATACCTTATTTAATAGAAACATGTTGACTATTAAAGGGTTTATCGGTGAAAATTTATTCAGTGGTGTCTTTGATACACATGTTACATGTACTTACGATTATACTAACAATAAATTATGCATATTTACATACAATTAAGTGAAACTAAGCCAAACCCTAAAATGCAAATTCATTCTTTGCCATTAGGTGCCGCTTTGGAGCAGTAAAAAAATAGCTGGTAACGCTGGACACAAACCAGCACTGCGCTCACAAACACTGCTTTATCAGGAATTACAGACGAGATTAAGTAAAAATAAGAACAATCACCACAGATTAGCGTCACATAGGATGGGTTTGGAAAAATTAATCATCGGACGAATCATTTGGGGCATTGAGCAAGTAAGTTAAAAAAAAAAAAAACGTAACGTTAATCCTCTGCATCTTCAGTCACTGAGATGTCTGGAGTAAATGACTACTGCTATGTTCATCAATACATTCAACAACAAAACACCTCAATCTCTTAGGAGTCTTGCTTGTCTCTGCGTCTCGGTCTGATGACAGCTCACTCAGGGCTGGTCTGAGGTAAGACACCAGTTCAGTCTGTGTGACACGCTGCTGTCAATCAACTACAGTGGGAGTGGCCTCTGTCAGTGTGATGCCACACTGACATGCATCTCAGAATGGCTTGATTTCAAAAGGGGCAACTTATTTTTATTAAATTAAAAGAAAACTATTGGGGGATCTTTATCATTGTAGGGTGGTTGTGTACACACACTCCCAACATACATTTCAGTCCAAACAGCTTGTGGCACCGCATGACCCCTTTTTTAAAATATAATGTAACTATTTATTTTTTAGATGTGCCTAAATATTAAAGACACAAAACACAGAGAATTAAACAAAGATTTAGCTTGTGAAGCAAAATTAAATATTGCTAGCTTTAGCTCTACTCAACACAGTTTGGAAGAGTTTTCCTTTTCTTACTTTGCACACAATGAGATGTTACTTTTTCTGCCTTCGTGATTTTTTGTGTGCCCAACTCACGGAAACAACAATTGACCTTTGACTTTTAACACCACTCCGCTCTTGGCAGCAGTGCTCCATAGGTGAAAGTGCAAACGTTAAAATCCACAGAACCAATATGCTACACACAATGATTTTCCTGAATTTCCAGAGATCAATAAAGCACATTTATTTTTCGATCTATCTTAGAACTTAAAGCTGAGAAATGCTGAAAAGGCCAGAAGCCATGAATGGTGTCATTTGAGACAAAACGTGCTTTATGCCTCTAAGCTTCTATGCAAATACTGAGTAAACGTGTGTAAATATTGTGACCTTAACAAGAGAAACACTCAGTATTGCATTCTGATGGGAAGTATTTTGTTTCTAGCCGTGTCTAAAAGTCAGGGTTGTGCACCATTCGGAGTCAAAAATTAATTTCCTGTTTAACACAGGATTCAAGATTCATAGAAATTCAGAAACAACATCAACAGCCGAAACCTATTTGAACAGTTTTTAATATACATTCGATTTTTCTATAGTAATTTCCCTTAAAATATGTTATTATGTACACAGCTTATGGGATATTTCCCATGTTTAAAATACCACTTACATTTAATTTATATTAAATGTTTTTGGGGTTTTTTTAAACACACAAATATCTATCTAAATATCTATTTTTCTCATATGTTCATATATATGGCAAAACTAAATGTTTTTCATATTTTTTCATGTTTTCAATTTTCAAATTATTGGACAGTTTAGAGAAATATCAATAATCAGTCATAATCTAAATGTCAAGGAATAAATTAGTCCAATGTATATAATTTATTTATATTTTCATTAAAAACATAATAATAATGTGGGACTGTAAATTCCTCTTCCTGACATTCAATCTCAAATCCTGTTCTTCATTTGACCAGTTCAGTTCAAATTCCAACTCATGAATTGAAAGAGTCCGTTTTGAAATCCTGATAAAAATGTTGGAAATGTTGGTGGACAGAATTTAGTCTTGGGAGTTTCTGGATAGTGTTGATGAGAGCTTTTGTAGCCCTGGTTCATCTTTGATTGCTGAGTTTAGTGAGGTCTTGATGGGTCACTGGCCTCATCTATCGTCTCGGTTGTTTGGATCCAGTCACTGGGCTTTCTGTCTCTCCGCTGAGCTTCTCTCCTACGTGCTTTGGATACATCTAATTTCCCGTCAGTGACATGTCTGCTTCACATGTGACACGCTGCTACTGTGTTTCCCATCTGTTTCCATTCATCTGAATGGCAATTGCTCGACTGGCACACGCAGTGCTGGAGGAACAGTATGTGAAGTCTATTTCACACTTTTAAGAGCATTCCAAAACCAAATCAGGCCTGGTAAAACATTTACTTTAACCCTCCTGTTGTGTTAAAAAACTGGGTACAACTTCTGTGTTGTGGGTCAAATTGGCCCACATTGGGTTCCACGGAATTTGCCAAAACTTGACACTATGAAAAACAAAGATTTGTGTAAAAACAGAAAATCTCTCTTGTAGCTTGTTTTAGAGACTAAAAAAACGTATGAAAATTAATAGGGTGATAGTGATCATAAACATTTTTCTATGTTTTTTTTATTTAAAAAAAAAAAAAAAAATGTATCCCTGGCTTTTTGTTATGTTTGGTTTGTGAGAATAAAATGGGTTTCTCACTCATAGTTGCAACTGTCTAGTAATTAATATCCATAAATCTAATAACCAAAAATGTGCCTTAATGTTTTTGACTATATGAAACTGAATTTTCTATGAATGATTCAGAAGACGAGTCTTCAGTTTTGAGTTGATTTGAAGTAAAAAAATATATTAACATTCATGTAATAAATGCTGTTTTTTTTTTTTTAAATGTCAGTAAACATCAAGTTCTCTTATATTTCACCAGGATCTTTGTTGTTTTCTAAATGCTTCATTTTTGACAAACCCCATGGAAGCTAATGAGGTGGTCAATTTTGACCCAAACACAGCTTTATTTTCATGCATATACTGTATATTTTATACCTAAAACCAGTGTTTCAAACAGTATGAAAGCTGAACTTAGGTCAAACCTGAACACAACAGAACTTTAATGTAATAAAATATTTTCTTTTTATATGTTTATTGCAGAATGGTGTAGTTACAGCCTCCTCCAGCAGAAGCTAACTTCTAACCATCCCAACCTGCTTTGAACCTCACAGGACTACTGAATGGATCTGTTTATTAACCCTTTAACCTCACTAGAAGCTCCTCAACACTCTGCTCAGTGTTTACTCCTCAAAAGGCCAGGAGTGAGCTGACACTGGCAACTTGTTCGTCTCATCGCAAGACTCATCAGCTGTGAAATTCGCACATGCTGTTCTACTCACTGGGCTTTTCACCACAGGTAAATGGCTTATGAAGACAATAAAAGGCAACATGGAGGGTAAGGTAATGGCTGAGAACAATAACACCAGGAAGCACCGGGCTGAGTTTAGTGGCTGGTGCTGGTCTCAGCATGTCCGCCATGAAGGTGATGGACCGCAAGAGACACAAGACAGCTTGCTGTTCTCCGTTTCATCCCATTTTCATAATCATAAGGCATCCTAGAGCTACAGCTGTGCCAATATTATGCAGGCCACACTGGGAGAAAACATGATTATATTACAGAAGAAGTGTCCAGGTCTGAGCTCCGCATGGCACCGAATGAGCATCAAAAAGGGAGACTTGAGAATATTGGAAATGGATCGAATTTAGAAAAATGTACCCAATTCTGTTTCCCACCACCATTCCACCAATCCCTTGTCTGAGCTTCACGGATAATAAAAAAGGGAAAAACACACGATTTGCAATTGTACAGCACTTTAAAGACTGCATGCAAACAAAATAAAAGTTTTGTGGTTTTTAGTCTGTGTTTGCTAGCTTTGAGGCCTTCTACATGCTTTTATGTTACTAAACACCGACAAAGTTTACTTTGAGTTATTTTAAATATGAGTTATTTTAAATATGGACTATTTGTTTGTTATTTAAATTACTTTAATCCTGTTCAAATATTTTATTTATTTTTATATTTATAAATTTATAAATAAAATTATTGATTTTATTTATATATATATAAATTATTGTACAATCTTCTGGGGAAAGACTAATATTGATGACTCATCTTGCACTACACAGATTTCTGTCCAATCTCATGGCAATTCGTACATATTTTACAAGGTGGCTAATTCATACGGCCTCACTCGTTCATTAATTCATATGATTTCTTCTAAATCGAATGTATTTTAGGAGTTCCAGTTCGTATGAATTTGTACGAATGACCTATACCTAACTCTGTCCCTAAACAAATCG
>JAUYWG010000064.1:13777946-13795446 GCA_034779775.1 Enteromius afrohamiltoni | reverse complement strand
AATTAATATATTACTGTGCTATCATTTGATTTAATTCCCAATTGAATCACATTTAGGTTGCAATTACATGTTTCTTTTGTTTGTTAGCTCCACGTTAGCTTTTATACCATCAGAAAATGTATAAAATAAAAGGCCTCTCAGTGGTTATAAAATGTATTTAAATGAAAAATATCTAAGTGTTGATAGTTAATGCAAATTATGGTTAACTAACTAGACCCAGTCTGGCTGTGTGTCAAAACCTTGTGAACTTGTTACCTAGACAGCATTCTAGACATTATAGTCCCCAAGCCTTGTAACCTGGCTACCTACATTGCTTTATTGTACATCATAATGCCTAAACCTAGTAATCTGCCTAACTAGTTGCATTTTTGAGCATCTTTGTCTCATAACCTAGTGACCTGCATACAGTATTTTAAAATTCATTTTACTTGATATCGAAACATCCTTTATGAACTTCATAGCCTTGTGAGCAGCCTACCTAGACAGCATTTATAGGCGTTTCTGGCCTGCTAGAGGAAGAGTGGGATAAAGTGATGAAATACTGAAATGTTCATCAGCTTAATTTGTTGTGTCATTGAATAATGGAGGGGATTTGAAAAGATTCAGATTAAAGGATTTCTAGCCCTCCCTTTTTTGCGTCTAAATTCCTGGTGTTTAGTATCTGCCTGATCAAATCTCACTTTGTGTTTTCAACAGCATTGGTGACGTCGCGGTTGGTGTAAAGGTAAACACTGTTTTCAGTATCCCTTGTGCAGTATGTAGTCTGGAGGATGCATGGATGGATTTGTGGTTATTAAAGAAACCTACGGAGGATTTTGCAGTGCACCTGACAAAGGCAGTATATCATGCATAACTATGATTAACTTTTAATTTTTTAATAGATGGCTGCCTGTTGCAGTGATGAGAACAAGTGGAAACCACAACAGAAATTTGACCCCGTAGATACCAGAGCAGTGTGGTTAGCAGTTTTCTCTACCGCTGTTACATGGTAAACTAGTGATATATTTAATAGTTACTCTGAGATGGGACCGTATCGATTCAAAAATTGGCATGCGATTAGTTGCTATACAAATAAAACGAGTGTCAGATGCGGTTAAGCTTAATTCAGACGCACCTGTAGAACCACTGTTCACACTGCTCTTGGAATGTTTATTTTAAGTGTTTGTACATAAATATTGAACAAGAAAGAGTATAATTATTATATATTAATATTTTAAATATTAAAATGTGCAAATACTTGAAATATGTTGTATCCTTAATATAGTTTATAATATTGGTGATGAAGATTTTGTTTTAATATTGGAAAATTATACAATAGTATTTCCACCCTGAGTTTGCAATGTTAAGGCAGTCTGATTAGACCCATAATTAAGTCATTAACCTTGCAAATGTTTCCAAAATATGACCTCATGTAGCTGATAAATGCAAGTGAACTATCACACATACTATGGCAATATCTGATTGGAATTAATAATGAACAGAAAGGGGCGGTTTCCCAGACAGGTATTAGATTAAGCCAGGAGGAGGTCTTTGTTAATTAAGGACATTTAAGTAGTTCATAGAAACATGTCTTACAAAAAAGTATTACCTGGAAGCATTTTAAGACCAAACAATGGCAGTAATGTATTTTAAAGTACGTCAGTGCAAGCCTTTTCCATTTTAGATGGCTCTAATATTTGTTTTAATCTAGGACTAGTCTTAAACCCTGTTTGGGAAACTGCCCCTAATTGTGGTAAATCTCAGTCCTACACTGCTATCTCAGTCTTTCTTTTTCTTAGTTCATCCAAACTTGGCATATTTGCCATTAACAGCTGGAATGGGATCTACAAACAATATTCACCATTCCCTTGCATTTTTTGGTGGTAGAATTTATGAATTTTGGTCACTGAAAGTCGGAGGGATGATGTCAGCTGGAGTCAGATATTGTTTATATGTTAGTTTTAAGATTTTTCCAGTTTTGTCTTTAATTGTTGCTGTCCTGTCAGCTATAGGGTAGAATATGTCTTAGCCAATTTTACTGTCACTTCATTCAAAAACACAATATGAGCTTTTTTTAGTATTGCTGTCAGGAACGTAATTTATCTTCACAGGGGTTAAGCATTTCTTTTTTAACACATTTGCGTATTGCGTGGCGTCAGAGGCAAACGAAAAAAAAGACAAAGAAGCCTAGGGTGATGCAAACGTAATTTGTTTTTGAATGGACAAAGAATTGCCAAGCCATTTAAGTGCATTATTGGATATTATGTGGCTGATTCTTTGTCGTTGAAAGAAAAGTGTTGTGCGGAAATGTAGAATTGTCCCTTATATATTAGATACAGGCCTGTTACAGGTCTCCATCTCTGCTTTTCATAAAATTAGGCTGTTAGTAATTGAATGGGGGCAGTTTATGTCCAAGATAGTTAGGGAAGAACTTGTTCTTTTCCAGAGATGCCTTCTGAACACAGGCCTTTTAACCCAGTTTGTTTGGCAACAACAGAATTTTCCTCCCTGGAAAACAATGTTAGCTGGTCTTTCTGGGAAAGCAGGTGGAAAAAGAAGCATTTGATCTTATTGCTTTAAAGTCCTGCTTTTTTTTTTTCTTCTTCTGTTCTAATCAGTTTTGATGCTGAGGCTTGTCTGTTAAGACCTTGCCATCTGTTAATGCATTCTTTTGCTTTCGGTCGTTTCGATGTGAAACTTCACCATTCGCTTGATTGTTTGTAGTGTCGATGCCCAGAAGGCAGCAGCGGCAGGTTTATTGGCGCCGTAAAAGCAGCGTCCATAAAGAACAATTCGGTGGAATTTTTGGAAGGCACGAACCTGAGATGATCCTATTAGGAAGTTTGGTTTGCGCCGGTTCGCCATTTGCCTGCCGTCCCATCCGTCACTTTTAGCTGCACTTCAAGCGGCGGCCAGATCGCACCGGGGCCCTTCGGGAACGTGGGCAGCTCAGGATGAGATGACAGCGTCTGACATCTTAGACTCAACAAGATTAAAGCAACAATCTAGAAAAATAAGGCGGAAAGGCAGAAGCGTGTGGACGTGTGTTTTATGTGCCTTGATTCCTTAAGCTGTCCACAGAGAGCTGTATTTCATTGTTTGGTTGAGGGGATTGTGAAAGGAGAACATCTTTATTGGAGGGCGGGATTTTATTTTTCTGTTTGTGTATCTCCGCAGAGAGGATCAGATGAGCTGCTGTCCGGCAGCATGTATAACAGCCCTAGTTCTGGGCTGAGCAGTATAAGCGGTAAGTGTCCCTGACTTCCCCTCCAATTCAAAAATATTCAGTTCTCGTCCATGATGCGCATTAAAATAATCAAATTATGACAGATGTTTCAGTGTGATATCTGATCTGAGAAGATCCTATCTGGGAATAACCTTACGCTCTCTGTAGGTGGGCACCCACGCTTAAAAGCATGTGACCGGAATTGCGATTATGTGCGCTCTGCATCTTATTACAGCTTCTCCAACAATAGATTTCAATATTCTATTCAGTAGAGGAAAGACTTTACCCGATTAAGGGAAGCTTTTGATTCTTGGGTTCTATCTATTAAGGATCCCGATTGAAAATGTAGTGTGAAGAGAAACTTAAAGTGCAGTTTAGACACACTTTCAATTACATCAGCATCTTTTGTCTTTACGATTTAGCAGTTTTCCACTGTATATAATGTTCTCTTTCTGTCAACTTTTGACAGATACGACATCCAACGGCAGCGACAGCAAAAAACTTCGAGTTGAAGACAGGGTCGGTGATGCCCCACCATCCCGTGTTCTTCACATTAGAAAGTTACCCAACGATGTCTCGGAAACAGAGATCATTGCCCTGGGGCTTCCGTTCGGAAAGGTCACCAATATCCTCACACTAAAAGGCAAAAACCAGGTTCGTGGGCAAGCTGAAATGTTTTAAATTTCACTTTTGTCAGAGTTAGTGAGTATTAAAAGAGATCTTCTATTTCAAGTCTGATTAATATTTTTGAGTTTATTGAGTTCAGTTTATCACTGAAATAATTTTTGTCTTAGGCGTTTCTGGAGCTCAGCACAGAGGAAGCTGCCATGACAATGGTCAATTATTACTCGGCTGTGACGCCTCATGTCCGTAGTGTGCCGGTCTACATACAGTACTCCAATCACAAAGAACTTAAGACCGACAATTCAAACCAGGTAACAATTTTTAAGATACTTCAAAGGACAGCCAATCAGTATTTTAAAATCCAACTATGCTGAGCAGATTTGGAACAAGTGAAGTTTTGCTTTGGGCAAAACAGACAATGCAATTTTTTTTTAGCTATTTATAGAAGGGCTGCAACAGCTAATCAATGAAATCAATTATTATCGATAATGAAAATGTTTGAAAACGATAATGAATAAATGATTCACATTGATTAGTCGGGTCTGCCAACAGTATATGTCCAACTTCAGCCAGTCACATCAAATTACAGGACTGAATAATGCATTTCTATAGAGAAAATGCATCTAAAAATAATGGAGGTAAGTGATCCAAGCTGCCCGAAACATGAGAATTCTTTAAAGGTACTCGATCGTCTTGCTGTTTGCTCTCTGAATACACTGGGAAAAAACCCGGTCACGAAAAACAACACAGAGGCTGCAATACTGAAACAAACACTATGGGTACAGGATGTTCATCGCAACAAAAACAAACTTCGGGAACTTTTAACGCGCGCATTATCCCCACCTCTTCTTGCCGATTGGTTGGCTCAAGTTTGTTTTTGATAAAACGGTTTGAGATAAAAAAATGAAATCGAGCTACATCCTGCAACATTGCATAGAGCACCTTTAATTTTCTATTTTAATATATTTTCAAATGCAGTTTATGCTTGTGATTGCAAAGCCAAATTCGTGTAATTACTTCATTCTTCTGCACTAATTCTTAAGAAATCATTCTAATATGCTGATTTGTTGCTCAAGAAACACTTCTTGTTATTTTTAAGAATTTTTTTTTATTTTGGAAAACATCTTAACATATTTAAAGGTTTCTTTGTTTAATTAGTGAGAAAGTCGATTTACATGCAATTCAGATGGGCTTTTCATGTCTAATTGATCATTTCTTGGCTAGAATAAACTGCTATGAAGACCAGACATTTCCCATTGTATATGTTAAACATAGTGCTTGTAACTGATCTCCAGTCAGGTGGGACTCTCACATCAGGGTCCAACTCTAGCGATGGTGGCGGTTCACCCTCAAGTCCAGTGCTGAGGATAATCATCGATAACATGTTTTACCCCGTCACCCTGGATGTGCTGCAGCAGGTAGGGCACAGCACCATTTAGAGAAGCCTCTTATATTGACAGTTTATATTGATGACAAATTGATGTGTTTCTGATGCTGTGTGTGTTAATTTTTTTTTGTAATGTCTTTTCCCCTCTGTTGATAGCTCCCCTCAATGCTCTGCTTTCTCTGTCAATAGATTTTCTCAAAGTTTGGCACCGTCATGAAAATCATCACATTCACCAAGAACAATCAGTTTCAGGCCCTGTTGCAGTACAACGATCCAACCAGTGCACAGCAAGCTAAAGTGGTGGGTTTGCTCTCAGCGGAAGTTCATGTGAAAAGCACGTTTTTAGTGCTCTGCGAAGACGACATTCTTTCTTTCTGTCTCTCTCGCCTTGTCCTTTTTTCTATCTTTTTCTCTTTTGTTCTAGGCTCTAGATGGTCAGAACATATACAACGCCTGTTGTACCCTTCGCATAGACTACTCAAAACTTGTCAACCTGAATGTAAAATACAATAACGATAAGAGCAGGGACTACACTAGGCCAGAGCTGCCTGCTGGAGATGGGCAGCCTGCCCTAGATCCCTCTGTGGTTGCTGCCCTGGGTAAAGATTCGAGTTCCCTGCTCGGTAAGATCCCAGGTACTTGCCTCTTTTTTTTTTTACTATTTGTTTTGGTGTGTCATTCACTGTTTGTTGTATTCATTCACATGCCCTACTGCAACCTCATTGCAAACCTGCATGATTGTGGAACACCAAAGGTATGAAAGGAAACACTGACATTTTGTCAGATGATAGACATTTAAAAATGCAGACAGTATTAAATTTGCATGAATACTCTCTTAGCAGTGACTTTCAGTGCTTACAGCGTAAGATGCTTAAAAAACACTAGATGTGATGCAGCAACCAAGCATCTTTTTCTGTTGAGTAATCAAGGAGCTCGAAGGGGCCATTGGTTGTCAGTTTGTTTGCCAGCCAAAACCATAATTTGTTCATAATGTGATTGATTCTAAGCGCTACTGAATGGGGACAGTATTTTAATCAGCATCATTGATTTAACTTTTGTCTGTCTGAATGGTGTGAAAATGAAAATAGAAAGCTGTGTTTATAAAAGACTGAATATAATTGGAATGTGCTCTTAAGTACTGTAAAATGTCACGTAGGCCCGTGTCTCAGAGTGCCTTGACTGACCTTTTCTCAGAGATCTACTCATAAGGCCTCTTAATTTAAAATGCAATTTGACATTTCCCCTGCTACGTAATCAGGCAGGTATTTTATTGATATTAGGCTTAAAATGATTAGGTTTTAAAACCCCACATGGTCTTAACCTGGTTCCACTCACATCAGTATGAAGAACGTATGTTACGTATGTAACCGTTGTTCCCTGAAGTAGGGAACGGAGACGTTATATTATTGACTGACGTCATGGGGTCCCACCTTGGAGACCAATTGACTCTGATCTTTGGAGAAAACGCCAATGGTAGGGCTGGACAATATGGCAAAAGTTTATATAACAATATATTTCTTAATTTTGGTCGATACGATATAATTCCGATATTGATATGGACAATATTAAAAAGCCTCAGAAAAAAAAACTGCAGAGGACACACACAATCTGCAAACTAAATTCTATAAATAAAGTATATAATACCTCCAGGCTTCTATAAAAAAAAAAAATATATATATATATATATATTAATAAAAACAGTACAAAAAAAATAAGATTCACTTTTTATTTGTATTTTGCCTTTACAAACAAGAAATGTGAAATAAACTATCAAATAAAGTATTTCGAGTCGGTCGTTTTTTTGGTTTATGGGGCTATCACGTGATAAATGAGCTACTCAAACCCAAAGACTCGATAGATCAATTCTCTTTCCGGCTCTGACTGCGTTTGATAGGGTTATGGATCTGTCACGTCACGTTATGAAAGAACGACTTAAACCCAAAGACTCGAAACAGGTGAACTAATTCCAGTAAGAACTTTGCGCATTGCACATGCATGACTGAATGAATCACTCCCCGAGATAACTCGTTCTTCCCAAGTCACATTAAAGATTTGTTTAAAATGAACGAATCGTTCAAGAACGACCATCACTATTCCACACCACTGAATTTGTTTTTTACTGTCTTATCAATTATTTCATTTGCCTTCTTTCTTATGGAAGGTAGTTCATCCACATCTGTATTGCGGTCAGGGATACTCGTTTTGTTGCTAAAACTTTCCGCGACGGAGGTTAACCAAACCAACTACTGCTGAGCGCTGGCAAGTGTGTCTGTGATCAGTCAATTCTCTTTCTGACGGCTGAGCACTAAACGTCATTCAGTGACAAATGCTAATGTATCAAATTATATATATATGTTCAAATGTATATCGAAATATCGGAAATGTGTTTAAAAATCATATCACCGTTATTGAAAAAAATTCTAATCGCAATAAAGATTGATATCAAATTATTGTCCAGCCTTAGCCAATGGGAATTGGCCAGTGGTTTTTGCATGCCAAGCCACTCCCCCATACAGGGGAGCATGGACATACACAAGACATAACGTCTCTGTTCCCTCCTTCAGTGTCTGTCATAATGGAGATCCCATCTAACCCTTCCTAACAACCTTGGGCCAAGTAGGGGGCCCTCCAGTGATGCGGAAAGCAGAGATTGCACACAGCACACAGATTTTTAGGCCTGTGCGAGAAGATCTTACTAAAGAAAGAGGAACACGGTGGAAGAACCGTGGAAGAAAAATGCCAGGCCCGAGAAGGGTGAAGGAAGCCCTCCAGTGGGTACAGTTCGAACTACTCTGCTTCGCTTGAACTGTAGGGCAGTGGAGGAGCCATATGTAACCTGTTGGAAACAATGGCATATGGTGCTGGGATCCTGTAGGAGTGGCGCTGCAAGCAGACACCCGTCTAGGCCTCCCGGAATTACCTGATGTTACCCAAAACATGGGAGAACATGGGATCCACGCAAAGATTATAGAATCTGGCTAAGGTGTTGGGTGTCACCCGATCTGCAGCTCTGCAGATGTCTCCTAGAGAGGCACCACACTCCAACACCCAGGAGGAGGCCACACTCTGAGTGGAATGAGCTCTCACCCCCAGGGGCATGGCTCACCCTGGTGTGCCATGATGATAGCATTCACCACCCTCCAAACCTCTGTTTGGAGACAGCATTCTCCTTCTGCTGACCTCCAAAGCAGACAAATGGCTGTTCGAAGTTCCTAAAACTCTGGGGGCATTCCATGTAAAGGCATTAGGCATGTACGGGAATGAATGTGAGGAAGCATAGTGTCCTCCTGAACATGGCCCAGAGACTTCCCCCGAGGCTAGGGGCGCAGGTATTGAGACCCTCCGAAGAACAATTTCCCTCATCTCAAGACTTAGCGGCGACCAGAGTTAATACGGGCTGCACCCCTCTCCGACGCCTGGCTCTACACCCCCGCTAAAGACCTCCCTCAGAGCTGCCGGGGGCAGAGCAGGTGTGGAACCCACTGGGGGGCACAATCGGCGAGGGGCAAACAGGGCTGCAGCGCATGACACCTTGGCAAGATGCTTTTGTTTGATGGTCTCTGTTTGCCTCTGTACTACTAAAAACCGCTGGGCAAAGCTCTCGACAGTGTCGGCAAAGAGGCCGGCCTGGGAGATGGGTGTGCATCACCTGACCGAGGGACTGGGCTATTACTTTTGCTGCCCAGGGTGCGATGCTAGTCGACACACGTGGCTCCTGCATTAACCTATGGTCAGAACTACCTTTGTGCTGCTGTGTAAGCACATTGGCCCAAGACGTCAGTGAGTGGCGTAACGGCATAGTGACTGCAGGAAGGCCGTGGTGCTCTAAGCTTTGTCAGCGAGAGCTGAATGGTTATCTGTTAAACATACAGCATCACCCCACACATTTCAGTTCTGTTTTTGTATGTACATGCATGTTATGTTATGTTTTTAATATAGCTTCTGGACTAGAATGTCCATTAACACCTCTCTGTGTGATTACAGGGGCTCTTAGCCCGTTGAGTGCGGCTGCTGCCGCTGCCGCTGCAGCTGGAAGAGTTGCTCTGTCCGGGCACTCGGGAGCCAGCGGAGTGCTCCTCGTTAGCAATCTAAATGAAGAGGTCAGTGTACTACTACATCTCAGCCTCTCCTTCACGTTTACATTTTTCAATTTTTCATGTCAACCACATGTTATATGTTTAAATTCAGAGAAAATGCCACTTCGTTTATAAGATTTAATCCTATTTCTATTTGCAGAGCGCTGTAGCCCTATTTTTCACTGTCACTTATATCCTTGTTGCACAAAAAGCTTTAATTAAATGCTCTGGTTCTATTTCAACCTCAAAAAATAAAATTTCTGCATTTCATTACATAATAGCAATTTTTAAAAATATTTTAAATTTCTTATTTTTTTTATTTCTTATTTATTTTTTTTAAAGTCTAACTCATATATATATGTATGTATATTAGGGATGGGAAGATTCCTTGATTCGGTCAGTGCATCGGCTTAATAAGTTAACGATGCGATGCATTGGTTTAAAATGTGTGCATCGGATACAAATTGGCATTTGTATTGCGATGCATCATTTCTATCGTATCTGCATCGGTAATTTAATTGCCGATTTATTTCTTTATAATTATTAGTAGACATATTACACTTTCGTTATTTATGTCATGCCACTATAAAATGTACAGGCAGCACGGCAAACCTGACAACACACTTGAAGCGCCGACACGGTGTGCGTTTGGAGACTCCTCCTCTCACTCTGATTCAGCTGAACCTGCTACTGCTAGCGGGATGCCGGGTGAGCGAAGGATCAAAACTTATTTTCAATCGCCGCTGCTTAACAGTTCTGCTCATTCCAAGGCAATAACCGGCGCAATCCCCTTTTTTATCTGTAAAGACATTCAGCCTTACAGAGTCACAGAGAACGAGGGGTTCCATCGAAACACGTTGAATCGAAATCGGATTACACTTCATTGTAACGGGTGTATAGTATCGCTAGCTGCTTCATGTATCTTTAATGTATGGTACCGTTGGCTATACATCGAGATGCATATCGCATCAGCCTCAGTTATGAAGATGCGCATCCCTAATATAAATATATAAATATATATATGTGTGTGTGTGTGTGTGTGTATTTGTTTAATTTTCTTTGCTTGCAGTAAATATAATTTTAAGTTTTCATCATAGTATTTGTTCATGGTATTTAATGCAAATAGTATAAATTTAAAAAAATGTTTGGTTCAAAGCAAACTATTAGTTTTAAATGATTCAAATGTATATTTTGTGTGAATTTTATGTAAATTTCACATCTTTATTTTGGGTTGAAATAGGACTATGATCTAGACTTTTTTTTTTTTTTGAGGTTCACCGTCATGTCTTTCTTAAACCCATTGTTTATTATAACAACAACAAATTCTCATTGATTGTCATATCTGAATCCATTAATTTTGATTTGACAACCTTTTGGTCATATACCTTATAACTTCCACAGAGCGAATCGTTCTCTCTTTTTGTATAAACGGTCTAACTCTCACTCTTTAAAAGCTAATGAAGCATGGACGTGGCACTACCCCTTTGCTCACCTGATAAAAACAACAAATTTTCAGTGTTTTTTAAATGTCAGTCCTCACGTATTGATGTGAGCTCAATTGTGACTTTATCTGTCCACACCATAACTTTAAAAGGTGGTTTCATGTTTACACAAGCATGGCAATCACAAAGAACTTGGTAAAACTCTTTGAATCAAATGCTTGAAACGGTGACGCTTTCAGCTTTTTCTGGTCTTCAATCTCCTGCATGCCTCTTAAAAACTTCATAACTCTGCCATTGTTCAAATCATTATTATCATTATCTGATGCTCCTCTTTATTATTTTTTTAGTATGAATGTATCCTTACCCTGGTACTGGGTAACTACATTTGGCACAATTATTTGCTAAACAATGTAGAAAAGCATAAAGCAGCCATTCTCTGACCAAACTCCTGCATTTCCTGTGTACTGACCTGTATTATATTTTTTGTCCCCCCATTTATATTCTGCATTTGCTTTCCTCTTTTCTCTGTTTTGATTTTCTCTTTTCCATCCTGTCTTTCTCTGTCTATCTTTTTCTTTCTCCCTTCTTTTTTAATCCGTTCTTTTTGCCACGCCTTGACCACACCTCGTTGTTCATGTTTTTTTTTTTTTTTTGCTTGAACAAAACTTCGGACCCCCCAATTAACCGCCCTGAACCATGATCCATGACCACTTCACCATTCTGCGGGAAACCACCCTCCGTTATGGATGATCTGTTCATCTCCGCTCTTCCTCGACTCTTCTCTCTGTCCGCTTGCTCCTCTCTCCTTCTAAAGATGGTTACGCCCCACAGTCTGTTTACCCTCTTCGGTATGTTCTTGTTAGCTCTACCTTTATTTGGTTTTATTTATGTTATATGGTTTTATTCATGTGCTTTATTTCTTTTTTTTTTAAAGTCAACATGAAATGAAAACCTTATCTTAGTGAAGTGTTTCTATAAATTTAGGCCAATAGATTTCTTTGATGTCTGAGAGCCCAAATGATGCCCAAATGAAAAGATTTGTAAGATTTAAATTTTTGCTTTTAGACTTTATTTATGCAGTTAATAAATAACTGAACTTGTAAACATCCAACGTATATGTACATCTTTTTAAATACATTTTTGTGGCTTCCACTATGTTTGTTGAATTTGTGGAAAAAGAAAACTATTTTTTAAAAACATAATTTAAAACCAATTATTGGTTTGAACAATTTACTTATTTTTGATGAACTAGTAGTTTAGTAATTGATGGGGCTGCTTTTCTAAAATGTTACAAATAATTAATGCAGACACTTAATGCTAGTTAATGCAAAAAAGGTTACCATAATGGTACATTAATTTCTTAATAGCAGTGAACTTTACATTAATTTTTCTCCTCATAAGTGGGTGCTGGTTATGGTGTAACCCTTTAATCAACTGCAAACTTACAATCAGGCTTTTTTTCTAGCATAGAACATCCACTTTTTATTAATCAATTCCAAACGGATAAAGTCAGAACTAGCCCTACATATTTTTTTCCTGTTGGATGTTCTTGGAAGTACATAACATTACGGCAATTAAATGGATTGCGAATGCCATTGCATGTTGACTTTAAACCATTACCATTAATTGGCTTTTAGAGTAAAAGTCTTTTGCTTTTTTTTTTTTTTTTTTTTCAGGCTTTTGAAGTATTTAATTTGTTTCAGTGCATGTGATCTTTGGTTCAGTTTGCACAGTATTTATGTTCCTCCTTAGTTCTTAATTCATTTTGAATTTGAGGGTGTATATATCTGAGTCTTCTTGTCAGGTAGTGATTAGTTTTCTCCATTTCGATGAACCGAGTCTATCGGTCTATCTTTCCACTCTCCGAGTCTCACTCCTTGCTCTTTCCTCCCTCTCTCGTTTCCTCTCCGGCTGCTCTGTTCGCAGGGGTTTATGGGGATGTGCAGCGTGTGAAGATTCTTTTTAATAAGAAAGACAGCGCATTGATACAGATGGCCGATATGAACCAGGCTCAGCTTGGTAAGACTGCATGCTGAAACATCCCTAACAGCACAGCCGTTATTGTCATGGCTTAATTTACTCAACAGACATATTCTATTGTGCTGCAAAATACACTGTTAGATGTGTGTTAGATGATTATTTATTTTTTAAATAAATGTAAAACTCTTTAATTTAACAAGAATGCTTGAAATAGATTAAAAACAACAGTAAAGACATTTATATTGTTAGAAAAGATTTCTTTAAAATGAATTTCATACTTAAGCATTTTTTATTTATCAGATTATCAACATTTTAAAATCTGTGCAGTCAAATTATTAAAGGCTTCCAATATAAAAGTTTTTGTTTGCGTAATATATTTATACTGTTATTACTGGTATATTTGTGTGTGTAAATATACACATATTTTGTTTTATATAAGATATATTAATTATATATATATTCATAATGTAAATTATATTCATATAAAATAGATGTAAATATAATATGCATATGTATGTATTTAATATACAGTGGGTACGGAAAGTATTCAGACCCCCTTAAATTTTTCACTCTGTTATATTGCAGCCATTTGACAGAAAAACACAAAATTGACATCTTTCTTTTTGGGAAAGAAGTTTTTTTAAACCTGGATTTGGGGATCGTCTGCCATTCATCCTTACAGATCCTCTCTAGTTCTGTCAGGTTGGATGGTAAACGTTGGTGGACAGCCAGACAGGGTTCTTCTTTACCTTTGTCACCAAGGCTCTTCTCCCCTGATAGCTCAGTTTGGCCCGACGGCCAGCTCTAGGAAGGGTTCTGGTCATCCCAAACGTCTTCCATTTAAGGACTAT
Organism: Enteromius afrohamiltoni; assembly: GCA_034779775.1. Taxonomy (NCBI): domain Eukaryota; kingdom Metazoa; phylum Chordata; class Actinopteri; order Cypriniformes; family Cyprinidae; genus Enteromius; species Enteromius afrohamiltoni. The sequence goes on along the minus strand of JAUYWG010000064.1, from coordinate 13,781,881 downwards.
GGAGACCACTGTGCTCTTAGGAACCTTAAGTGCAGCTGGAATTCTTTTGTAACCTAGGCCAGATCTGTGCCTTGCCACAATAGACCTTCCTCACAACTTCTGCATTTTGCACCGGAAATGCGCAATTGCTGTGTAAACGTATTTCTGCCCCGGAATGCCGGTATCCAGGTAAAAAACACAGATAGCGCAAGCATCGAGCAAGAGCTGTTGTAGCGTACCGGGCTGTTCTTGCAATGCTCAAAAGCAGCCTTATTTATCTTTCCACTCCTTCCCTGCTAACAAAGAAGGAAGACAAAAACGTTTAGATATAAACTCTAGCATCTAGCCCTCACAAAAACCTGCCCCTCTACTTCTTTGGAAACTATGACAAGCAAACACACAGACATAAACACAAACACATTGCCAGAGAAAAAAAAAATGTTAACTGGTGATGGCAGCATTCGGCTAACGTTAACATTAGGCTATCATCGCTCACTTAAACCAAAGGCAGACAGTGAATGTTATATTGCTTGTAACATCACGACTGTTTTATTGCTTTAATAAAGTACATGTCCTCTATACAATCCATACATAACCCTAGCCCTAGGTCTAAGTGGACACACAATTTGCTAATATTTATTAATATTGTTATTAATAATATCACGTTAAGCATTTTCTCCCCATAAAAAATAAAAGTCCATTATAAGATAACATGGCTTTACGGATGCTACGTTACCTTAGTAAGGACCAAGGGAACTCAAACTTCTGTCAAATTTTAGTTATAATAAAGACATGCCACTGTCAAAAACTCTTATTCAGCTTATAAAGTGAATAATATTACGTTTAACGTTAGCTGTTCTTATAATGCACTTCTATAGGAGAGAAAACGCTTAACGTGATATTATTCACTTTATCTTTCAAATATGGGCTCGTTCTTTTTACAATAGTTTTAGAATGTCCCATTACGTACCTTTGAAAGTTATGGATAAATTCTTCGTGGAAACATTTATGTCCTTTATCCAGTTTGTTCCACTTTGTTACGGAGTTTCCTCAACAACTCAACTTGTCAAGTCGGCAAAGGTGAACTTTGACAAACCGTAAGGGAAGTTTTGTAGAATCTCTCAATTTTTAAATTAATGTTACCCGGCTTTTTGCTGTGTGTTTACATTATACAGGAAGTCTTCATACCCTGCGGTTTGCATATTTCCGGTTTCTGAGAAAAAGGTCTGTTCTGTCTCTGAGCTCTTCAGGCAGTTCCTTTGACCTCATGATTCTCATTTGCTCTGACATGCATTGTGAGGTGTAAGATTGTTATATAGACAGGTGTGTGACTTTCCTAATCAAGTCCAATCAGTATAATCAAACATAGCTGGACTCAAATGAAGGTGGAGAACCATCTCAAGGATGATCAGAAGGAATGGACAGCACCTGAGTTAAATATACGAGTGTCACAGCAAAGGGTCTGAATACTTCGGACCATGTGATATTTCAGTTTTTCTTTTTTAATAAATCTGCAAAAATGTCAACAATTCTGTCAATGCAGGGTGCTGTGTGTACATTAATGAGTAAAAAAAGAACTTAAATGATTTTAGCAAATGGCTGCAATATAACAAAGAGTGACATTTTAAGGGGGTCTGAATACTTTCAGTTCCCACTGTATTTATATCTATATATATATATATATATGAAAAATACTGCAAAATATTGCAAATATATTCAAATTAGGGGCATATAATGTTTATGCAGACTTCTGTATCTCAAAGAACACAAAATTTAGAAGCTAAATATTGCACGGCTGGAGACTGTTTTGCTGTATGCTATGCTTTCAACTTTCAATTTGCATAGAATTGTATCTCAGAAATAGTACAGCATGGTGCTACAGTAGCAACACCAAGGTCTTGGGTTTGACTCTCAGGGAATACATAAATTGTTTAAAATTGCAATGCAAATTGCAAATGCAGTGTGAGGCATTTTTCCGACAAACACATTTGTCAAATGTAAAAACTCTCCAAAACTGTGAGCCATTGTTTGCCAGACTCCATCTCTCTGGATGTTAAAGAAGATGGTCTGTATGTTTCATTTATGTCGCTGTGTCTTATTTCCTAGTTCATCTTGGAAACTACTGTATGTCCTGCTCAACCCAGACAATGCGAAATAACCTCTGTTCCAAAGTCATCTCATTGTGTTATGACTTGTAATTCTCTAATCTGAGAAAAGCTTAATATTATGCCTGCAGTCTATATTTTAGATCCTGTGTCTAAAAAAAAACAGTTTCATTATTTCCTTGGTGGTTCTAATGAGTGTGAGAACATTTTTTCTTACACTTTTTTTTTTTCTTTTTTGACACAAACAGGTGTGTGTGTGCATGTAATTTAATCAAAGCTGACAGATGAAAACCAATTTATTTTAACAGTTTCCTAACAAAAATATGTTCCCATTAATTTAAGAAAAAATATTCTTGATGTAACATAATGTTCTCTGACTGTTTAAAATGTACAGGTTTTTAAAACATTATGTGAACATCACTTTTGAATGATAAAAGTTGTAATATTTACAAAATATTGCAATACAAACCATTTGAGAACACTGATAACAATCTGATAGCTTTGAATGAACATTCTAGAAACATTACTGGATTTAAGTTCAGAATTTTGAGAGAATTAAACGTTTTCAGAAAAACAGACAGTCCCATGCTAAACCCACACCACTGGTCAAGCAAGCAAGAGGTTGAGAAATATTTTACAAGCTTTGGAAAGTCGACCTATGAGTGTTTTATAGTTGCACATTCACCTGACACAAACAACAAAAAAACTTTTACCTTTAAACAGTAATATCATAAGTTGGTTGCTGCTGTATATTTTCTCGGTACAGATTCCCAGTGGAGGCTGTGTCAGTTTTCATAGTGCTCAGAAAAGTGTTCTTCAGGCAGTTGAATCTGTCTAGTACATCTGAAATCTTTCAGCACAGAGTCAAAAGTTCTGACTTGAGCCAGATTAGCTTTTGCTGTATTAAATCACTGTGGTCATAAAATGAACATGCAGCTCAGTGGCAGAAGTCTAAGGGTCCAGACAGTACCTACACCTTTAAATCCGTTTTCTTCAAAATAAATTCATAATAAGCTTCATATTCAGCTCTTCAGCGCAACAAGGCTCTTGCAAATCCGTCACCCATTAATCCGTTATGCGAGTTATTTCTCCTTTTGTAGTTTTTGCAGGTTCTATAAATGTATTTTATTCAGGTCTGATTGTACACTGTTATTTAATACATTTTAATTAGCCTCATAAGCTATATGATCATGTTAACAAGCAATGATGTTTATTTATTGAATATAAAACAGTTCTGTCTCTTCCAGTCTTTTTATTGACATCTGCGGTTTGCATTTCACAAGCAAACAAGATCGTTGCCATCTCCTGGATCAGTCTGCATGCAACAAACCAGAAAACAGTCAAATTTGTATTAGTCAAAAAGTCACTGTGACATAGCAGCAAAACAGAAATAGCCCCATATTCTGTGTGTCACAGCAATCAGATGTTGGATGACAGATTACAGACCACTGGCATTAAAAAGAAATGAAAAAGAAATCACGGAGAGCCCCCCCTTAATCCTCCCGGATAGCCTGTCTATCCATCAAAGAGGAAGAATACAAATCCTGCAGGGAAATTACCTGAACCCCTGCACATTATGAGAGGGACATATCAATATCTCTCTGGTGAGAATGGTGATAATACCATTGAATGGGAAAAAGTTTATCAATTGTCTGTATTTCTGTAATGTTCTATCCAAGGACTGAAATGATGGAAATCAGTCGCCAGCTAATTTGGCTACTAAATTGTTAAGATACGGGCCATCTAGAACTTCTACTAGACAAAACAAAACAAAAAACTAAACTAAACTAAACTAAACTAAACTAAACTAAACTAAACTAAACTAAACTAAACTAAACTAAACTAAACTAA
>JAUYWG010000064.1:13767806-13777846 GCA_034779775.1 Enteromius afrohamiltoni | reverse complement strand
TTGTTTTCAGCAGATGCTTTCCAGATCAAGAGATCTTTAACAGACATCTTGCAGACGTACGTGTGCTATCTGGGTAGGACTCAGTGCATCAGAATATTATGGAAGCTTGTTTCCGCCACTAAATACACTATTTTTAAAAAGTTTTCTTTTCAGAATTGTGAGATACAAATGCGAAATGCAGATTTAGTTTTTTTCACAAATCTGTGAGACGCAAACTTGCTATTGCAAGTTATAAAGTCAGAATTGTGAGATATAAAGTTGAGTTTATGAGAAAAAAGTCAGAATTGGTAATGTGAGTTCTGTGTCATGTGACTAAGAATTCTGAAAGTCAGAAGTATGCTCTTTGATATTTCCAAATATCTGACAGACTTAACCTATAACATACCGAGAGGATGAAGTCACTACATTCGCACACCAGTCAGGACACTTAGCACCTTCTCCAGACTACCTCTGTCTCCCTCATTACCACAGAGTGTGAAAACGCCTGTGTCTGTGATTAATTTAAAAGCTTAAACATTTCACTGGACCCAGATATTAAAGTAGCAGTTTAGGAAAAGTGCTAAAAACTTGCAACACTTTGCAGGTCTGTGTAACAGAATGATGAATTAGTCTAGCTGTGTCCATCTGTCTGTGTGAGTGGATTTGTGTAGCGCCCTCTGTTGAGACTCACCGGTATGACTCTCAAAGTTCACAGTAAGAAACACAAGATGAGATCAAGTCCTGAATCAGCAGGACCAAATACCATCCTGTCCTTCCTCCTTAGGCTCTGTTCACTGGTATTTCCATCTCATCTCAGTGACCTTTACCTGTTAAGCTCTGGTATCAGAGTGTCCCCCCCCCCATGGACTTACATAACCAGTCAAGTGTGCACACACACACACACACACTTCTGAAACATGCACAAGCACATCGGGTTTTCAATGTCACACTATTTAAGTGACTGTTGTTTGACAAATTATTAAATTTAAATGATAGAAAAGCTGTCCAAATACTTATAAGCATTATTAATATTAATACTAATAAGCCCATATGGCTTCTGTGACCAAAATTTCATTATTACATTATTTTTACATTTACATTATTTATAGACAGACAAATCAAAAGACAGACAGACAGACAGACGGACGGATGGATGGATAAAGAGAGAAAGATAGAGACAGATAAATAGACAAAGACAGACAGACAGAAAGGTGTTTTTGTTAGGAACATTCTTTACAGCCTTTGGAGAAAACTGCAGGCACAATTACAATATGGAGTTTACTCTGGGCCCTTCACCCCTCTCTCCTGCCTTTGATAGGAAGATGAGATCGCTTCTGTTAACACGCACACACACACACACAGACCAGATATCAAATTGATTATTACACAGTACAGTGGATCCTACATTACTACCAATGTTCTGGGGACCGTGTCCTTTTGAAGCATAGCTAGAAATGCATTCTTCTCTCAGACCGCCCCCCCCCACCCCACCACGCACAAGCACGGCTTCACAATGCATGTCAAACTCCTGTTCTGACTGCACCATGCAAATAGCACAGAACAGTCGACTGACTTCAACAACAACAGACCAAACCAGCTGTTAGGCTATGCTCAATATATCAGAAAACACCCCAGACAACCATACAGAAGAGTCTCCATAACCTCGGCATTCAAGTCCTGTCAGTCCAGCCACAAAGCTCCAGACTCCGGCAGCTTTTTTTTCTCAGTGACGACGCGTCATGTAGCTGTTTTTAGAGCTAAGGGAGGTGAGGGCCACTCGCATCCATTAAAGAGAAGGTGCTGGGAAGTCTAATTCATTTGTCACTTTAGCCTGGAAGTTCCAAATGTCAGACACAACGATTTCTCAGCACACATCCCCTCCTGCTCAGGGAAGACAGAGGCGAGATATTGTATCGAACGATGGTTGGGGACAAATACGAAGCTCTGAGCTAATGTTTCAGTTTATTACAGCTGTCCTGATAAATGACGTCCGTCACTGAAGTTCCAGTCCGTCGCACCAGTAACACCACACCTCATTCTTGCTGAAATGTACACTGACAGAACACAAAAATGTTAAATCTATCTATGATAGAGTGAATATCCACTTACAACATTCGACAGATAAAGTTTTTTTTTTTAAATACGCAATTTATAAGATCATAGGAATCAAACCCATGCATGTAGTCTTAAAGGTACAGCAGCAGAAATAACTCATTTCAAAGCATAGGTGACCGAAAAATGTTAATTCTGTCATCCCAAACATGTATGGATTTCTTTATTCTGTGGAACATAAGAAGAAGAAGAAAATATTTTGAGAAATGTCATTTGTGTGTTCTGTTGGTTTGGTTACCAACATTCTTAAAACATTCAAGTTTTTGTTTGGATAACATGAGTAAATTGTAGAATTTGTGTTTTTGATAGACTCTTTAATTCAACATTTCAGATGGTCAAACAGCAATGGAAAACTGAATAAAAATATATGTATTATAAATTCTGATCACATTTCAACAGCTATACCCAGTTGGGCAATCAACTCACCAGTCAAAGTATGAGCTAATATTTTTCATTGCAACATTATAGTTATTTTTGGACAATTAAACACATTCTCCTTGCAATTCTCATCATTTTAATATCTAAAAAAATTCTAAAAATTTTGTAAATTATATTTTGACAGTATTTTAATGAGGAAGTTACAGCTTTAAGGCCATTGCACACTGATTTTTGTATGCTATAAATGCGGAAGGCAAAAAAATCAAACCTGATCCATATTGGATTTTTTTTATGACTGACGAAATTTCAGAAGCAGTGTGTGACTGACACATGAGGTTTTACTTATTTTTCATCGTGTGAAAATTTTGCACAGAGATTTGCAACGAACTTCAGTAACAATTGTTTTCTCACTATTTCTGGCAGAACTGTCAAAATAAAGTTCATTATAATTTAATGTAACAGACTAATTTAATAGGCAAACGTTTTCTTTGAACTATACCTTTAATTCGTAGTGTGAAACGGCCATGCATGTAAATACAGTATACTCACACACACAGACACTGCACGGGTCTTTCAGATATTAGAAAAGCAGCCTAGTGGATCATCATTTAAATTCCACTCTGACGCTTGGCTCAAATCCAGACATTAGACAATGGATTGAAATTAAAGCCAAAGCTAAAAGGAAAACATGCATGACAAAAACCTCACGGTTAGCCATGTTCAAGCTGCGTGACCCTGGCCTGCCACAGAGTGGATACAGCTGTGACCTGAACAGAAGAGCAATGTTTTTCAGAACATCATTAACATTAATGGAGGTACAATCAATCAAAGAAAATTTTAATGTCTAATTGTTTAATATTCCATTTACCTGAACACTTTAAACAATATTTCGGTGGTTGCCTGTGAATCCTGATAAGTTGGCCGCGCTACTATTCGGCAGAACGCATTAATGAATGCGTTTGTTTGCAGCAAGCACAATTACGTCGTTGTTCAGCGTGTACTTTAACAAGCAGACAGGACTTTTTAGAAATGTCTGGCTGCTGAAGGCCAGCACCCTCGTCATCCCAGCAAAGGAGACACGTCAGAACACCCCCACGCTCCGCCGCCGCCAGCTTAATACGCCACTGATGATCGTTTGCACTGGCCTCGAGTTCACACCACTGGTGCGAGATTGATGCCATGTTGATTTTTAATGATGTGCGCTACGACGCAAGCGGGAAAGGGGGGCGCGTCGTGCATCCTGCACTGCGACCATGCAAAATGTCATTCTAATTATCTCACCAGCCAGCCAATGAGGAAGTAAACATTTACACTAACCTGTAACCCCTGAAGCCGAGACTCGAGGCCCGCTTTCAGAGTGGCACCCGATTTATTGGCAGACTCTGATCTGCCCGGCGACTACTCAAACCAGCCGGCAGCGTTCGGCTTCCACTCGTCTGTAAACAACACAGACTACGTGACATCTACATAACAAATATGAACTGCCATCCTCGTAGGTGAACACCTGAGACCTCAATTATTTCAGTCTCCTTCAAATGTTTTTCATGTGCTGTCGATCTGCAGGTTGCCCTCATTAACCCCAACCGTTATTACAGTATTAATACAGTACATGAGGGAATTGCTTACAATAGTCAACAGTACTAGTAGAATAAGATTGACAACAAGGCTTTTTATTAATATGCAAGTCCACAAGTGTGCAGTTACAGATAAGAACATGTTGCTGTAAGTAGGCTTAGAGATAAGTAAATTATTAGTCTAAAAATTAGATTAGTGTTACAGCTGTATGAAACAAGAATCTTTAATATGCACAATTTTTTTTGTAGCAAATATTAATATATATATATATATATATATATATATATATATATATGTGTGTGTGTGTGTGTGTGTGTGTGTATAATATAATTAGCCCTATATAATTATATTACACACACATACATATTTGAGGTAAAGTATGACCTGGGAGATTATGAAAAAAAATAGCACAACCTGAAATATTTTGCACTGTGACATTATTAAAATGATTATTATAATTCTCATTTATTATAATTCTCAGAACTATAATATGAAAAAGGAAGCTAGATTTATATATAGTGTATATAATTATTTTATTTCTTGGGTTAAAATTTTTCTTTTTTTTTGGTGTCAGTTAAGCATTATTATTATTAGCATTATTATTGGGAAGATGTAGTATGCCTGCAATACTTTTTGACAATTAAACATTTTTTCCCCGTAAACCTTATTAATATAAATTGTTTTGTATGAATAAGATTATTTGTAAATATTAGTGGTATTTGTTGTTGTGGTATGTTTATTAAAGCTACTTTTAATATCATTTTTTTATTTAATTTAAGCACATTTTCCCATTTCAACCCCTTTTTTTATAACTTTATTATGAAAAAAGTATACATAAAAGAAGTCAATTAGTTCTTGCTCTACAGTTAAAAATATTTATTAAAAGGTTTATAAAAAAAGCTAAAATTTTGGATGTTTTTTTTTGATTTTGGGCTTTCTTCATCAGATCCATTCATCACTGTGCACAATTATCCTGCCCTTCATTGTGTTTGATCGTCTGCTTCATAGAGAGCAAGCTAGGGGCTGGTATGTGTGGTACACATGGGCCGTGTATTTGTAGAGATAGAGGTGGTCAGACTTGACCTTTTAGGTCCAAGATGAATAACAGCTAGTCTTCATCTCTAATGTCTGGAAATAGTCATAGATGACCTTTACTCGAAATGTTCAGCATATTACTGAGGTAGACCGGCTCTCTAAATGACCCTGTCCAGATGGCTAATGCAATCAAAATCAACCCTATTTGTTATTAAAGGCTTCGAGGGAAATAAATACAATTGATGTCAATTATGTAACTGATACTATTTCAGGTTTAGTTGTAGAAGCATACTGGCTTTTTTGCATACAATATAGCATGTGTAACATCAAACAAACCTTTTCTAATCATCATACATTATGGAAAACAACGCAGAGTGTGATTCTGAGCCCAACCATCCAGCATTCAATTAAAATCCATTCATTTCCTCATTTCCCATCAGCAGCTCTTGTATATGTGATTGCATTCTGTTCTGGATGTAGTGGACGATCCATCATTGTGGCTCTTGTTAAAGGATACGTGCGGTCTTCCCACATCTGCATAAACAGCCAGATTCATTCCCATCAGCCCTCAGAAAAAGAGAGGCAGGAACTTCACCTCGACAAATCGCCTAGCTATTGTTTCAAAATAACACCCCCTTAGATTATTTCTGGATAATTGGCTCCTGAAAATAAGGCAATTATTTTTTTTCAATCTAATTATTTGCTTCCCCCCCTCTACAACAAAGTTAATTCTTCACTCTGCAATTACTGAGTAAATTTAATGCTGTGATGTAGATATATATATATATATTAGTCTGGGGTTTTCTCTCAGCACACGGGCTCCACGGCTTGAGGGAGGCCTCGCTTTGGCACGTAAAGCGTTGTCCTGGTAACCATCTTGATGCAGTCGATGATGGGGCAGACGCTCAAGCACAGAGTACAGCCGGTGCAGCTGTCCTGAATCACAGGGATATGAGTCTCGGGGTCAAACACAATGGCCTGCCAGACACAGAGACATTAGAATCATTATATCCTCACCAGGGGCGACAACCTGCTACGACAGGACGTCACACAATACAAACACAACAAAGACTGGGTGCTGTCCCTCCACCGGAGCACACAGATGTGTGAAACCTGTCAGGAACATGTCATGGGGCTCATGTTTCACACATTTCACAAAATCATAATATGAAGGAAAAAAAAGATATGGTATTATATTAGCTACTTTAGGGTGTTTTGTATTGCAATATTTTTTTTCTTCATTTAATTAAGTCCAAATTCTCATTACTGCAATAAAGGAATAAAAAAAGCACATATTTAAATGGTATTTATATCCAATGGCAGTATTTTCAGTATCTGTCTTACTGAACTGTATTATATTTAATTACATTATAATTATATATTTTTTTAAATATAATATAAAAATGAAAAAATATAAACAGCAAAATATATTTTTTTCACAACAGATGTATTATATAAAAAAGTAAATTGCATTTATACATCATGGTAACATTTGGAGTATCTGCTTTTTATTTGAAGTTGGTTAAAAAATGTACAATACTACTAATAATACATTTATTTTACTGTAAGAAAGTGCAAGATCATTTTAATTTTACTGTAATAAAGTATAAAATTACTCTCTTAAAGTGATGAAATGTAAAACAAATTATGTTTCACTTTAATTAAAAAAAAAAATTAACCAATAATAAAAATACAAAGTTTTCTGTAATAAAGTAGGAAATGATTGTATTAAAGTGATGAATATGTAAAGTACATTATATTTCATTTTAATTAAAAATAGAAAACTATTTTTGACCTAATTTTAAATAACAATGAAAAACAACAACGATAATAATAACAAAAACCTAAATAAATGTATTATTATAATAATTATTATAATTACAAATATTTAATTTTCTGTAATAAAGTACAAACTTTCAAGTAATGAAAATGTCAAAAAAATATTAAGCTTGTTTAGAAATTATACTAAACAGCAGTACAAATAATAATAATTAGTATTAATTTCTAACAATAATTATAATTATTATTTCAATATAATTGTTGGTTTACTGAAATAGCTAAATGCAGAATTTCAGTAACGAATATCACAAAATTAAAAATCTTGAATGGACCTAAAACAGGCTTCATTTCCTTTACACAGCATATAACTTTTTATGTGAATAGACTACAGAGAAGAGGAAGGAACGCCCATCAATCTGAGCGTTATATTAGACAGTTAAAACAATCTGTATAATGTTGTGTTTGTACTGCAGGAAGATCAGACATTATTTTGGCAGGTGGAATTGAGTACGGACACCTTTTCAAACATAACCGGCTTGCTGCTAGCGCCACAGAGTGCTGTTTTGTATTGCTTGATGGGCCACCTATTTGATCGTGACACATTATGTTGATGAATGCTCCTCTATATTAGAAAGCATTAATAATGTGTAATTCCTCTTAGAGATCCACTCACAGACAATGAGCGTCACTGTGAACAATTACTGCTTTGATAAAACCGCACTCTACTTCATCAATACCCTTATGATAAATTGCAAGGGACATTTATTTAACAGGAGAGGGTGAGATTAATACTTTAATAAAACTGTCAGAGCCATCCCACTTGCCGTTCTTCTGCAGGCTGAAGCACAAGAGGACATCGCCGTTTTCAGAGCTAATATCCATAACAGTCTCTAAAGGGAAAATCAGGTGCGCTAAAAAGGCGTATTTAGGCGCCATAGTAGCATTTTCATTGGCTTTTTGGCACTTTTTATGCACATGTATTTCATTTGGTACGTTGGTTTTAGTTAAGTATTTGGTATAGGGGTTTTAGTATCCACTCACAGAATGCTAAGCATGTATGCTAACCGCTAGGCTACATTTTTCATTTCATTCGCTTTTGTTAGCGTTAGCCATATTCTGTTAGCTCGGTTTATAAAGGACTGGCTGAAGTCTTTGAGCGCTGGAGAGGCCAGGACCTGTAATTGAACAGCCAGAGGCTAGCAGCTGTGGGTTTGTGTGGGTACAAACAGGCAGTGGGCGGACGGAGGGAGGCACACACCTGGTATCCAGCGTCGTTACAGGTCATGTAACACTTCCCACAGTTAACACACATCTCCGGATCGATCAGAGCCTGCACTTGCTCCTCGATGTTGAGCTCTTGATAGGCGCCGATGTGTTGCAGAGCTTTGGCTATTACATCCTGAGAGTAAAAATACGAACAAACAACAACCAAAGGTCAAAGGTCTTAAGGAGAAAAATAGTTTTAACGATATGTAAGCAAGTGAAAAATATAAGTAAACCCACTTTAACTCTGGGCACAGGACCCTTGGGAGTGTAAACCCTCGTTTCTTCAGTGGAAACAGTGTCGTCCCTTAAGTGTCTCAGTTTCTTTTTGTGTTTCGCAATCCCTTCCTTCTTGTTCTGCAGGTACGGGCCAAAATGGGGTAGACACTATTGGGGAACAAGAAACAATTTTGAATGTATTACTTTTTATATAAAGTTATTTAAATAATGTTTAAATAAATATTTCATTTTTGCTATTTAAAATATTTTTCATTTATTAAAAAAAAAAAAAAAAAAAAAAAAAAAAATATATATATATATATATATATATTGTAAGCAAATCATACATTTGTATAAAATTACATTAAAAATAGAATATTTTACCTAATGTTAGTATCTGCTAACCACGTTACCCCCTGAACATCTAACATTTATAAACTGAGAAACAAAAATTTATAGAATTTATTTATTAGAATTAATTTTTTTAATTTTTATTGAAGTCAAAACGTAAATAAAAATGCACAGAAATAGGTGCAATATATCAGTGATATCTGTCATGAAATAAGCATATTTTTGGAGTGCAATTCTATAATAAATAAATAAATAATAAAAAAGCTTAAAGGCACTCTGGGGTCTGTAATATCCAATATCCATAGTTTGCAAACATTGCAGGTCAATCATGAAAAGACCTGTTATACGCTTCCAGCTGATTTGAATGTGCAGACGGGGCAAACCCTGCTCTGCCTCATCACGGGAAGGAGATGCAAAGTGACAGCAATGAAATTCTGCAGCCACTTGCCCCGGGATGCATGAGGGCGTAATGCAGAAACAGTGCCAGTGCTGAGTGCAATCATCACGGCATGCAGCGAGAACATAGCTGCCCTTCGCTTCGCCCGGGTTCCTCCGGGACAATAGCATTATGCGCACCTGCCGGATTTTCACTCGGTAACGGTGACCACTGTCATGCTTTATTCCCATTAAATTACATGTCCACTGCTAGCTGGATGAACTCCACTCAAATCCCAAACCCCCCCTGTGACTGTTGTCAAAATTCTGCCACAGCGTGTCAAAGGCCCGCTGCTCAATAAATAATGAAGTACTTCCCGGCCTCATGCTGGTGTCAGCAACTGTAAGAGGACTTCAGGTGATTCTTGGAAAGGCTCATGCAATCTGCAATATGCTTTTTTTTAATAAAGAGCATGGATTTTCACAAGAGCATAAGCAGAGTCATGTCATTGAGCAATGTCATGTCACTGCGAAAAGGTCACGCTGTTCATAATTCAACTTTTCTTTTTATATGCTGCAACAGAACACATGTATGTGCACTATATTTTCTGTGACAAAACTAGGAGGTTTCTAAAGAATTAAGGTACATAGTGTGAATAATAAGGAATAGTTAAGACTTGAATTAAAATTGCCAAATCTTGCTTTAACCCTGTATCATAATCTTTCATTTGTGAAACATTAAAACATGTTCATTTCTCAAAACCGAGTAATGAGAGAAGCAGCACTGGACTGTTGCTCAGTGGTCCAAAGTACTTTTTTTGGATGAAAGCTAATTTTGCATGTCATTCGGAAATCAAGGTGCCAGAGTCTGGAGGAAGACTGGGGAGAGGGAAATGACAAAATGCCTGAAGTCCAGTGTCAAGTACCCACAGTCAGTGATGGTCTGGGGTGCCATGTCAGCTGCTGGTGTTGGT
>JAUYWG010000064.1:13714149-13759036 GCA_034779775.1 Enteromius afrohamiltoni | reverse complement strand
TTAATATATATATATATATATATATATATATATATATATATATATATATCGTTATTGGTACTGGCCTTCAAAATCCTTTATCGGTCAGGCTCTACTGTGAAGTAAATGTTAAAAATGTGTATTAATGTAATGTTTTTGGAGTCTCATTCTGACGGCACCCATTCACTGCATAGGATCCAGTGATATAATGCTACACTCTTCTAAATTTGTTTATGATGAAGAAACAAATTCATATACATCTTGGATGGTCTGAGAGTGAGTACATTTTCAGCGAGTTTTATTTTCATTTAGGGTGAACTGTTCCTTTAAAAGATTCAGTTATTAGTAGATTAATTGCCGGAATCAACAAACGCAATACAGGTTACTTAAAATAAGAACACAGCCCTTATTATTAGCTGGATATAAGCCACATAATGTTGCATAAATCTGAAAAGTTACGGTACAAGTTGATACACAGGTACCTCTAAACAAAAGCAGGTATTTGTAATTATAAAAATCAGCCCACAATTTAAGGCACGGGGGTGGATGATGTGCTGTAATTAATGCATAAACTACTCATTATTACTTTTAGATTTGCAGAGCCATGTATTGTAACCTGTTCTAAATTTCTTATTTAATACTAATCCAATTATGATGCAAATGAGGACAAAGCATGCACTGAAATCACTCACACCGCTGCATAAATAAATCAACACTAATGAAGATATATTTATAGATTACAGGGGGAAAAAGTCTAAAAGTCTTTAATTTGATTACATTGGACTATGACAAAGACATATTGCAGAATCGTTTTTGTCTCTACATCATGAAATTGACTTATTCTGTCATCATTTAGTCGAGTCATCATCGAGTAGTTCCAGATCTGTATGAATTCCTTTGATCTGCTGAACAGAAACAGATATTTTGAGAAAAGTTAGTAAGCAGGCTTTTTTGGGCCACCGTTGACTTCCACAGTAGGAACAAAAAAAATAAGGAAGTCAATGGTGACCCAAAACCGTGTGGTTACAAGCTATCTTTAAAATGTCTTGCTTTGGAACTACTTGAGGGTGAGCAAATGGATCACAGAAGTTTTTGAGGGTTTATTCTAGTGCTGTCAAATAAATAATTGTGATAAATCACATACAAAATATGTGTGTGTTCTGTTTATAATATATATATATATATATATATATATATTATAAGGGCCTGCCCTTTAGAGAATATTTAACATACACACACACACACACACATACAGTATATATATATATATATAAAATATTTACATGTATTCAAATATCTATATTTACTGTAGATTCATATAATCTATATTATAAATATATTTAATACCTAAAAAGATTTTTAAATAATAAATATATATATATACATATATAAAAATATATATGTATGTATTTTAATATACACAGTACACATATATTATGCAAACAAAACAATTATTTTGTATGCAATTAATCATATGACAGCACTTGTTTTTAATAATTGTTTTTATACTTTTCAAAAACAAACAAAATAAATAAAACAAACAATATAAATGTTAACAAAATTTTATATATATGCAGAAATGCACCAATATTTGATTTTACAGTAATAAATTACATTTTAAAATATTCAAGTAGAAAACAGTTATTTAATTTTTTTTTAAATAATATTTCAAAATACAATAGTTTTTTAATATCTATATATATATATATATATATATATATATATATATATACACACTGTATATATAAAATAAATAGGACCTAAAATCTTGTGGTAGTGTATTATTGCTTATATGTACCTATATGCTAACTTAACATGATTTAGTCTATGAGGAAACTGAATACTGCAAGCGGTCTCAAACTCATATTTCTGTTTGGTGTCTTTACTGGCTCGACGGACACAGAAGTGATTGACAATCTAATTCAGCGAGTGCATTATAGATGCCTCTTCTTCCATGTGTTCTTATCATTAGCAGTTAGCCTATGGTTATATTCACAGCCCACTGCCGCTCTCCGCCCATAAGATTTAAGGGCCTGCCCTTTAGAGAATATTTAACATAAAATTGAAATCTTGACGGAGGTGAGAAATCCGGTGATTTTAATTAATCTAACTACTGTACCGTGCTCTGTCTGACACGGCAGGCCTCAAATTAAACAGCCGAGAGCTCCCCGCATCCTCTCCGTATCACCGCCGCACTGATCTAGCTAGATGCAAATATGAAAAAAGCAAAAAGGAAAACACAAGCAAACAAACTCAACATATTTCCCAAGAGCAAAGATGCATTTATGACCTGAGCGAGAAGCACAGATTCAGAACTGGGACTGTTTTTCTTCTTTATGCGGAGCCGCATCTGTGCCCAAACTCTCGGAGGATTGTTTAAGTAGTGAAGGAAAACTGTGTGTACTCAAGACTGTGTGAGCTTTTGCATTTGACGGTAATGTGTCTGAACGTACAGCGGGTGACCGCGGAGCTCAAACGTGCCCGTTCTCTCACTGTCATTACAGAAAGATCACGCTTCTGTTACCTTCAGCATGACGATCACCACAACAAGCAAACAGAATGAGGCATTATGGGTATGTGGGGAAAAGATGAGGTGAGATTGGAGCTCCAGGGGTTAGAAAGTGCTGCACAGGTGTGTTTCTCTGAGGGTTGAAGGAATGAATTCTTAGTGATAAATAAAACGCTAAAGGAATAGCTCATACATAAATCTGTTATTCACCCTTTCAAATCCATATCATTTTCTTTCTTGGGTGGAACATACGTTTTTTTGGAAAAATACACTCTTTTCACTGTAGTAAATGTATTAAAGTTTAAACAATTGCAACTTTGTATCGCAGTTCGGACATTTTAAGTTTATGTCTTTTTTATATATATTACATTTCTGTATTTTTTTTTTTTCTTCCACAAAATAAAATAATTTACCTTTTTTTACAACTTTTTATTTTTTACATTTGTACTTTTTTTCCTTTCTTTGAAGGTCCAATTCTAATTCCCAAAACAAAAAATGCTGAATTCTCAGACATAAACTATTTATATATATCTTTCTCAGAATTTTGAGATTTAAATTTATAATTGCGAGTTATAAAGTCCGGTTCTGGGAAAAAAAAAAAAAAAAAATAATAATAATATATGAGTTTATATCTCACAATTTAAATATTTTTAAAAAAAATTTATATCAGAATTGCAAGATAAACTATTAACAAACAAGAAACAAGCTTCCATAGAAATAAGCTTTCATAAATGATGAATTAAAACATAAAACAACATAAAAACGTGTCTGCTAATTATCATTTTGTCATTTTGAAGCTTGACATGCAGTCTCAGTCATCATTCATTTATTCATTAAAGCGGAAAGAGTTGCTGCCAGGATATCCTGTAAAAAAAAAAAATGTATTTTTCATAGAAGACAAAGTCAAACAGGTTTACAATAACACCCGGGTCAGTAAACAATGATAGAGTATTCATTTTTAGGTGAAATACACCTATAAAGAAGAAGATGGGTATAACTGACACAGTGAGTGTCTCTCATGGGAACAACATTCTCTCTCTCTGAAAATGGGAGGCAGACAGACAAACACATCCACGGCCACATCCTGCAGCTCTCAAAGGGGCCCTGATTCCACCCACTCCATGACACTGTGCTAATGCACTCTCAGGAAGGTCAATACTCACACAAACACACACACGTCTCAGCACTCCGCTCAGCTATTGAAAGGAACCTCCCAGAGCACTTTTAATTGTCAGTCGCTACAAGCCCCATACAGACAAGCTGGAGTGAATCTATTCATTCATTAAATGGAAAATTTGAGTTGCAAAAAGTGATATTATAAAAGGGATATTTTTATAACTTTAGTTAGGCAGGTCAACGGGACCAAAGGATGAGGCCTTCAATTTTAAGTCCAACATAACTTCTATTTATTTATTTGCTGTTTTGGCATATAAAATACTACACTGTTCTATACCGTACTATACTGTAATGTTAGGGCTTTCACATACAGTAGGTTTTCCAATGCAAAAATTTAATTAAATAAAAACTTAATCCAATTACTTGTTGAGAAAAGTATAAAAGCAAGGTGCAGCAAGAACACAAAAACAAACAACAACAAAAAAGCTTACTGAGATAAAATAATAAGATAAAGTAAAGGGGGAAAAAAAAATCACTTTCATGTATGGTCTGGAAAAAAATAAAAATATAATAATTAATCGAAGGAACAGTGTATACACTTTCACACATGGTTAATAAAAAGAAATAAAATAAAATAATAGGAAGATAGAATGTATTTAAACTCATGAACACAAACAATAAATCTAAACTGGTACTATACTAAACTATAACTAGTCATAGACCATACTGAATCAAAGCACCAACACAAATGTTCCTGTTAAATATAAATAAATATTCATACTGTATATACTACATACTACTCTAACAAGGCTTACATTTTGTCTGCGAAGCAGAGGAACAGAATTTTGGATAAATATTTTATGCTGGCTTTCTCTAAGTTTGGGTGGATTTCAGTGCGGTGTTTGTTTTACTAAAGCATCATTTGTCTTTGCCATCCATTCAGTCAGACAAAAAAAAAATGAAACCTGGTTTCTTGAAGTAGATTAGTTTTCCCTGTCTATTTATACAGAAATGCACTTCAAAAAGCAGTGTGTTCTCTCAGACGAGCACTAAATGTAAATGTGAGAGAGTTTGTGGGATTTTGCGCGAGTGTGTGTGTTGTGTTTGAGAAGTCGAGCCTGTGATCTTACACTATCACTATCAGCTGTGAACACACACACACACACACACTTTTGCGAGACTGATACTCTGTGTATGTGTGTCTCTTCCTGCGAGGACAATGGGTTTTACACAAATGGCTTAAATAACTACAATTACTTCAGATAAGAGGCGGTTATTGAGCTCAGAAAAAGCATGCGAACCGCAACTCTTCATCCTGAAGCTTAAGTCTGATTTTACGCTTTGAGGTCTTCGCTGCAGGTAGGACAAAATAACAGCATATGAAATCACTTTCTGCTAACTTGTTCACTTAGATCAACAATACAGTTCTCCCAGGCAAACAAAATCTTTCCTGATTATACAAGCTGACTGCTTCATAATACTTACAGCTTTTATGTTTCCACTTCTTACATATAATGATGTATGTCATGCTTTAATCACTTGCTCAACAACATATCCTCTTGCAGTGAATGGGTGCCGTCGGAATAAGAGCCCAAACTGCTGATAAAAACATGATAATAGTCCAGAAATAACCCACACCACTCCAGTCCATCTATTAATGTCTTGGCTTCAAACTTTTATAATAATAATAGCAAAACTACCGCTTTTTCCGGTAAAACAAAACGATGCGAGAGAACCACAATTAGCTGTTTGAACTCTCATTCCGACGGCACCCATTCACTGCAGGTGAAAAAGGAAATTCTCAACATTTTTTTTGAAACCTCATCTACATCTCTAATTACTTCAAATAAACTGTCAGGAAAGTCTATGTAGTTAACACAAAATGCATTTTATATCCATAAACTGATGCATTACGGAGTCAGGATGGCTATGTTTACTCATTTTAGTAAAAAGACAGCCTGAAACAAATATTTAAAATATTACTTTAAATCTTAAAAAACAAAAACAAATTTTTTTTGCTGTTGTAATTTAGAGATCCAGTGTGAAAATATGTATCCCAATTTTTATGTTCAAATATTTAATTATTAAATTAAAAAATTTTCATGGTTAATCTTTGCAGTTAATTTTTAGTTTTTTTAATAGAAAGAAAAGCCCTAATATAATATAATATACATTTTCCAGAAAGTCGTTCTGGCACTTACAATCAACAGTAAAAAATAAATCCACTTAAATAAATCCACTAAACATACACACAAACAAAATATGTGCATAAACAACCTTTCTGTGGATGGTAATGCACATCTATTATTTCCAAAAGGTACAAAAATGTACCGTTTAACATGTACCTCTAAGGCACTTGTATGCACCATTTAGAGGTAAACAATGTACAAAGATGTACCTTCTGAAAGGGTCCCAGCCCCGTAACAGTTTCTGTACCTTTTTCTCCTGAGATTGCATGTTAATGAGCTTCTGGTTGTGCAGACACTGTTTGGAGTTGACAGATTTTGTCTGCATAGAACCTCAAACTGTTTCCACAACAGCAAATGAGTTCCTTTCCATGAGACTTCCCCTTTAAAATGAAGCACTGCGGCTAAAGCCCTGGTGAACAACAGTACATCATAGGTATATTTGTTTCCAGGCTGTTGGCAGCGTCAGCGCTGGCAGCTCACAGGCCTTCAGGCTGAGCGGTGGGTGATGGATGTTTGGTGGGTGGAGCCGGGGAGACCCTTGCAGGCCGGGGCTGGCTCCGCTCCTGAGGGATGTCACCGAGCTGCAAACTGCCACAGCTTAAATGGGGAAAAGATGACATTGAGTAGTTCTGCTTACATAAAATACTGCTGCAATAGTTTTGCGATTAATTTTTAATGTTGCACCTCAGCTAGCCCTGTTCCTGTCTCCAAACCAATGCACCCTTTTCCTGGTTTTCAGGATTGTGTGAGAAATAGGTAGAAAGAGAGGTGTGGACAGAGAAGGCCAGCAGATAAGAAAGATTCTGGCCCTTGTCAATCTGTCTAAACACACACACACAAACATGCACACACATACAATGAAAGAAGGCCTCATAAATGGTATTAACTATGCAACGGCACAGTGATACAGTACAGAGAACAACTGCATTCACCTGAATTATTGAGGGATAGAATGAACACACCGCTGGTCTGAGAATATGTCCCAGAAGACAGGTGTGTGTGTGTGTGTGTGTGTGAGCGAAAGAGAGAGAGAACATAAGCATTGTTAAGGCACAAAACATCATGCTATGGTGAATAAACTACACTAGTTCCTTGATTTGATAAATGTAAGTTTTTATTTAAAAAATAAAAAATAAATGACAGGAATAACTGTGGTAAAATGTATGCAGTTTAGTGTAATCTTAGCCTTAAGTTGTTGCCAAGGTGTAGCTATGAGGTTGCTAAGGTGCTACGCAGTAAGTAGAACATTTCAGTCAAACATTTCATGCTAAATATCTATTTCTGGTTGCTTTGTTAGTGTAAATTACTGTTAGTAAGAGCAAAAATGTTTACGTTGTAAAGTGGAATTCATTCGAATGAATCGGGTCATTTTAACAGATTCAAAAATAATTAATAGAGCAGCATTTTTGTTAAAAAAGCAGAATATTTTGTTGAATGTTGCCCTCATTTATATAAATGATGGTGTATTTTGCTTTTTGGTTTGCATTAAGTACACATTCCTCTGTTGGTGTTGTGACTCCAATTAAATATTTTATACGTTTTATGGTTCACCAAGTGAAAATTGGCTCAAACTTGATAGCATCTCCTCTCCATCAGCATGATCTGAGGTCATGAGCGACACTAAGTGAATCTTAGCTTAGCAAGTAGCACTAATAAATGGAATGGAAATGCTCTAAAGAAAGCGGCACAGTCAGAATCCTTCAGATGTCAGTGGACGGATATCAGTGTGAAATCCATCAGCACGGTCCCCATAGTGTGTTGAGGAAAAACATTATTCTTTTGAAGACACATCTGTCTAATGTCTTCATAGAGAGCCGTACGGCCGCAGAGAACGTCAATATGCCATGGCAACCAGAGGACCGTTTTTCAAAGCTCTCTGTTGACACTCAACACCAAGGATGAAAATGCTCTCCTGAAAGCTCTTTCCACACACTCATAAAACAAAGTATTCACACCGTAATTCTTCAGATGATGGAGAGGTTATCTGGGAACATCCTGAAGAACTACAATACATTACGAGCTAGACGTGCCTGCTGGTTCTGTCCAGACTCATCTACCCATGATCAGCAGCAGAACCAGACAAGAGCGCAGCACTGCAGAGGAAAGGAAACAGTACCCGGCTAAAGCAATTATAGTTCAGCAGTCGCAAGCCATTTCAGATACCATTCACTAAAATGACATACTTCGCTGGAGATGAAACAGTGAGGTCTAAAAGTCAAAGATCCCAGTTTAGGATTCAAAACTATTTAAATGATAAAATGTTATATGTATATAATAGTTTTAATATATAAATTATAAAAATATTATAAAAAAATATTATAATAACTGCTAAATTGTTACATAATATATATATACAGTGTGTATATATATATATATATATATATATATATGCATTACAGAGTAGAATATTTACATTTAATACATAATGTATTTATATATTGTAATTATATATATAAAAAATTATCATTAGAAATAATTAGAAATTAGAATAATTAGAAATATATATATATATATATATATATATATATGATTAAAAAATAAAATAAATATTAAACCATAATATGTAAAAAAAATTATATTTTATATTTTTTGATTACAATACAAATGCACACACACACACACACACACATAACTCATACACGCAAAATTATATGTGTATATTTACATAGACACTGTAATATAATATTTACAAATATATGTGTTTGTTATTTATATGTATTTATGTGTTTATTTACTTACTGATTTGTTTATTTTAATTTCCACACTGTTCCACAAGATTCTATGACCTGAAGTTAATAAAACACAGTTTGAAAGTGCAAATGTGCTCATGCTCACCTCATAGTGTGGAAAATGAGCCGTGCTGCTACTGAACCCAGTATAATGTATGCCAGCAAGATGTCCATATTTCACATTATAGTGCACAAACTGTTTTATCTTGTAGCAAAAGCCCTGCAGATAAGCTCTTCTCCGATTTCAGCACTCCACCAACCTCCATTCCATCTGTCTACTCTATTAGAGCTTCTGACCAGTGTACACACACACCAACAAACATGCACACGCATTTATATGCACTCCCACACACCTTTAACAGGGGGGAAAAAAGTAGACGTGTACGCATAGTCTTTCTGTGCCACATACCCGTTAAACCTCAGAGGAGAAAGAAATGGATCCAGTGAGGTGGGTGACACTCACCAGACACTCCACCATATGTGGTGCGCCTTCCTCGGCCGATGCCAGGCCAGGGAGAGCCGTCTGCCTTCAGTCCCATCAGCCCCGAAACCGTGTTGGTGGCTGTGACACCATCTGCTCCACCTGTGCCAACAGGGAAGAGACATTAGGCATGGGTGAGGGGGAGGGAGACCAAATTCCTAAAAAATCTGGAGCCCAAAACCTGCGGGTCTGTTTTAAACTCATACAGAAGACGTCAGGCTGTTTGTGGCGGAGGTCGTGAGGGGAAATGTGTTACTAGGGCAGATCTAATGTCTGGTTTGGGAAACTGTTTTACAGAGGACATGTTCTACACTTCTGTTTCTTTTCCCTGAAGTCCATTTATAACATTAGTCAAGGATTCTTGCACCAAAAATGTGTACTTTGAAATGACCATTTTCCACCATTCTCTGACCTTAAGAATTAAACAGGTCAATGCAACTGCACTTTTGTAGACTTCTGTAGTATTTATAAATTATGATAATTATATAAATTATGACATTTCAAAAGAACAGCATTTTTAAGAACATGTTATTATTTAAAATAAAACAAATTGTGACATCATGAATGCATTTTCAGTCACTTTTGATTAATTTACCACATCCATGCTGAAAGAATTAAAACAAAACAAAACAAAACAAAACAAAACAGTTCATTTAAACTCTAATACTATTTTACATTATTCTGCTTTTCCTGTATTTTGTATCAAATAAAGGCAGCCTTAGTGAGCAGAGACATTTCAAAACATTAATTATTCCAAACTTCTGACCAGAAGTGCATGTTTATTGTTTTTATGTGCTATAGAATGATGGGAAATGTAGTTGGGTTGCAACAGAACTGTTGTCTTCACTGCTAAAGCTGAGAGGTATAATTCAAACAAATTTACCATATTATCATACCAAAATGGTATAAATTTACCATAACAACAGCCCAGTACCTTCCTGTGCAGCCTTGGCAATGTCCACGATGTTGGTCACATTAGGGGTGAGCTTGGCAAAGAACGGGATCCGAACAGCCTGCCGAACCCACCGACAGATGTTCTGCACCAGCTCTGGATCCTGGTCAAATGGATCATGAAAGCAACAAACAAATCTTAAACAATGACAAAAGAGGCATGAGAAAACAAAACAGCAGAACTTCAATGAATAGTTAACACCAACACCTCTGCATTATGTCTTATAACCTACTTTTTATCAGCTACTTTTATGGTGTTCTGCATACTTGCTGAATCTTGAAAGTTCTAGTCACCATTCACTGTAGTTAAAGTCTTGAGAAGTTCTTCAGAAACTCTTTAGGGGTGAATGAGGGTGAGGAAATTTGTATAATGACATGGGTATGACATAGGCATTACAATATGAAGGTGATTTATGAGGGATCTCAGTGTCCTCATAATTTAAAAGGCTTAAAAACATACAAAATTGTGTTGAAAATCTAAAAATGTCTGTTACTTCCTGTAAGGGGTAGGTTTAGGGTCACTGTAGGACAATACCATATATAGTTTGTACAGTATAAACACCATTACACCTATAAAGAGTCCCCATAAATCACAAAAAACAACATGCATGTGTGTGTGTGTGTGAGGGAGAGAGAGAATGAGCGAGTGATAGATGGAGAGGGGAGCTTGTAGTCGCTAGTGTGAGGGAGAGAGGGATCATAACAGTGTGAACTGCTGCTCCAGGAGGATTCATGCTTTATTAAGCTGCCCTGGTCTGTCAGTCTGTGCTGTTTAGTGAGAGAGAGAGACTGAGAGAGAGAATGAAGGGGCTTTAGTATTGGTAAATCTAAGAGAAAATATTGTATCTTTGTGTCTCCTCAATTCTTTATAAGTAACGTAAAATCAACTGCAACTGTTTAAAAATCAAAGCATTCATGATGATATGAGAACTCACTGGATTATTTCCTGTAACACCTGTCTGTATAAAGTTTAAGATTCAAATTTATCATAATAAACCAAACCTAAAGCATGGTACAAAAGAACTGCCTTTATATCTCAGTGATTTAATAAAATGTATACATATAAAATAAAAATAATAATGTGTGTGGTAAAATACATTACACTGCACATATAATTCTATGCATTTTTTTTTTTAACCCACTGAGGGTGCAGATCACGCCGGCATGATTGGGGTCTTTTTTTTCCTTATTAGTACAAAAGACAATAATAATACTCTGTTGATTTTGGTAACACAAGTAAGTGTTATATACCATTCGAATCTGTTAGGTGTCTACTTTTTTTTGAGTTCACTCTCAGTAACAACAAAAGTGTGTGCTTTTCAAAATAAGGAAAATAAAAAGTGTGCGATTTTTCTTTGTTCTCTCTGCAGACTGTTTTTAGAAAGCCGTCACTAAAATGAACTGAAACTGAAAACATGACACAAACATGAGACACATATCTATAGAAAGCTTGAAGTGTCTGCTTTTAAATGCAGTAAGATTTCCGTTGATAAAGGAATCAGTAAGTAACCAACACTATGTCTAGTTTCTCAATCTGATGTCATTATTTGTAACGTGACCACGCCCACAAGCTACTTTCGCTTTGTCATTACAATGTCCATGTGAGACGCGTGAGACAACGCGCTCACAACAGCTCGCGTTGAGGAAGAACAGAGAAAACAAACAGCACTGACTTCAGCGAAGACTCGCAATAAGATAACCGAACAATGACTGCTGAAAGGAATAACAATTTACCTCAAGAAGCGGCGTGCGAGCTGTTCCAGACACGGAATGATCACTCTCATGAGTAAGTACTGTTTGTTTTTGTATTAGTTAGCGTGTTATTGTGTCATAAACCTGAACACGTTTACTGGTTTTATTTTTCCCGAACTATAATACCTGACTGAAATGTTTGAAATCGAGTGAAATGTTTTGAATATGACAGGCTTTATGCTGTTACTATGCTCTATATAATATAAAAACAATACGATACAAAAGTAATATCACAAGCGCATGATGAATGCTTCTTAGCTGACGTGTTTTTGTGGCTGGTTTGTTTGTTTTTCCTGAACTCTAATTCCTGACTAAAATGTTTTTTTCAAATTGAGTGAAATATTTTGAATATGACATGCACATTTCTTTAGACACGATGCCGTTTCTATGCTCGATATAATAGACTACAAAACAATATGATTATAGTGCATGATGAATGCTACGGGTCTAAGAATGTTTAGACCATATTATTATATCTATTTCGCACATATATTTTAGACATTTACTTCTATAGATGTTTAACATGCTAAACAATAATAAATTGCTTCTCGGATGAAAAAAATTTTTTTTTACACTATCACAAATCATGCGCTGGTCTATGAATACAATCATACTATATAAATAAATAGGCTACATATACGGATATCAACATTCTTACAGGTGTTTTTTGTGTGTTTGTTTTGTTTTTTAGTGATCAGAAACATGCTCCATGGATAAACCCGAAGGACATTCACTCGAGTCTCTTCAAACTGTTCAACAACATCAGATGTTCAACTGCACTGATATTATCTGGTAAAACAAGCTCCCTGAATACTGATGGTGGTTATTTCTTATATTCATTGAAAGAAGCAGCAAACACTCACATATCAGGTATTTACAGGGTTCACTTGTTTTCAGGATCGACTCAAAGTCTGTTCACATCTCTGTAATTAGATCACTGTGCTCAATAATGTGTCTTTGACCTTTATTATTTATATTTAATTATACTGTGCTGTAAATAAAAAAAAACTTATCATTTTAAAAAACAGTTTTTTTCAATCTCCTCACATTCTTTCTTAGCTGCCTCAGTGACAGTCACTAATGGGCCATTAGGGAAGGGGTCTTTGTCTCTTCAGGTGAGAATCACTGAATATTAATGGGCATTCTCACTCCCTCACATACAGGTTTTGACACAAAACATGTCTTTTAAAATTTAAAACACTATATTTTTTTCTGTGAATAAGTAAATGAAATGATATTCACATCATTCTGAAGAAAATATTCTAGCCTAATAGACTGGTTACTCTAAATTCTTATTCAGGACCATTTAGTATGGCTTGTATGGCCTTATTTTAGCTAGTTTTATTTCCCCCAAACTTATTAAACATGCATATTAATATTTATTTATATTAATCTTTATTTTCTAAAAAATACAAACATGTACACCCATCTTGGTCACATATTATGGTAGCACAGTTTCTGCTATATACAAAAACAATTATATGTTGGTCAATAGTATGTTATATATGCAAGTAGCTGAAATAACCACAAATATCAGAGCATATCCAAACATCTCAGCGTCCCCAAAATCACCTCGTCGTCCAGATTAAAGCAAAAAGTACAATTCTGAATTATTATGACAATTAAACAATTTTAAAACTTATTTTAATTTAAATATACAAACACAATTTTTTAATGAATGCTCAAAAATGTTGTTATGCATAATATTTTTGTGAAAACTGTGCTACTTTTTATTTATTTTTTTCAGTATTATTTTTATGAATACAAAAACCACAATTTTTAAATTTAGATATTATTTTATTATATTATATGTCCATATTGTTATTTTATATAAATTTTTATACACATTTCATATATATAGTTACAGTGTATTTTGTCTGTATATATATATATATATATATATATATATATATAAAATATAATAAGATACAATATTTTTATATTATATTATGTATGTGTTTTTATCCCCTTTCCTCCAGGCCTCAAATAAAGATGCAGAACCACATTAAACCCTTTATAACCCTATGAAGTAA
This sequence comes from Enteromius afrohamiltoni, assembly GCA_034779775.1. Taxonomy (NCBI): domain Eukaryota; kingdom Metazoa; phylum Chordata; class Actinopteri; order Cypriniformes; family Cyprinidae; genus Enteromius; species Enteromius afrohamiltoni. The sequence continues at coordinate 13,745,297 of JAUYWG010000064.1, read as the reverse complement.
AACAGACCCGGTTTAATTCAAGCAGCAAAGTCTGATGTCAGATCAGTCGAGAAGACTGTAAGCCCGACATAAAGCTTTTATTCAGTCCAGCCTCAGTTCCCTTTCTCATCCCTGTCCTTCTCAGTCTCTATTTTCTTTCACAGGAAATAGGACTCTGTTTTGACATATCCAATAACGGCTGGCATATATTCCCTTGAGCAATGGGTCTGTCCGTCTCTATAAAGAAGTGTGATGTACAAGCTGTATGTGCAAAGCCGAGTTCTAAGGTCACTCCCTGCACAGGAAAAGGTTAGCATTTGATTTTTAAAACCATTAGCCAGAATTGATTTGTAAGAATACAGAAGCCCATAGAAAAACACATCTCCTCCTGACTATTTCCTTTCCATTTCTAAGGCATGCTGAGTGATTCAGCGCAGCACAAAAACGAAGAGCAGAAAAAAGCATCGCTGTGGGATGTGCTGCGTCCTTGGGTGTGTATTTTACCTGAGATACACATGAAGTCAGGTTATATTTGCACCCAAAAGTATTCAAAATGCATTCGAAAGGCACTGAAAGAGAAGGAACAGGAAAGGTTATGCCATTTAAGATGATAAACTCATTCCCAGAATTTTTTTTTTTTTTTTAAATATTGGATTTATGCACTCGACCCAGCAGTGAGCACCATCCATGGCAATTTGTCTTGATTTATTCAAGACTTAAACAGGGTATAAACAAGGCTGGAGTGTTAGGTTCAACCTGTCCACTCCGAGCCGTCTGCCAGAGCGGGAGAGGCAATATCAGGGCTCCCGAGAGATGTTTGATAGCGCTGGCGGGTTGCTATATTGGTTGATATAGCGAATCCTGAACTCCAGGGTAAAAAAAAGTGGTAAGAACAAAAGTGGCAAACAACACAGCAAAGAGAAAAATAGAGACAGACAGATACTGGCAAAAAAAGTTACTTCAAAAGCAGTAGGAAACATACTGTATATGGGTAAAAAAAGCTTGTCTATATTTTAGGTTCAGCAATTGGTCATCAGTTCTTCTTCACATTTTAATAACCCTAAGCCTTTACTAGTGCATTTAAACATTTAAATGGTCCTAAAGTACATGTTTTGTTAAATTCCCAAAAGCATTTCATATACAAAACAAACAAGATTTTTTAGGTATATAGGTAACATTCACTATTAACTACAACTTTCCCCTCAAGTTAGTAGTTAGTAAAGTAGTTGGTAAGTTTACTAACAGATTTGCGCAAAACTTTGGCGATAAATTGATAAATGTCTATTAAAAAGTATTACGAAATGACGCAGTTTTCAGTAACTAACGTTATGCAGCTAAAACGTAACCTATTGCCTCTAGCGATAAGTCATAGCGATGATTTTTTTTTGCTGAGATTCTGACTGATCTATCTTCACAGAAGCAGCACGGAGAGATAGTTAAGAAACATGCGCAGCAAGGCTGGAATAAACACAAACATCAACCGAGTGGCCACAATCAGCTATAGTGTCGTATCAGAGCCGAACAACACCGCAGACGTGTGCAGTTTAAACTGTCTAAGCATTAACGGCAAGGAAAGCCACTTAAACTCGAGAATGAACATGTAGTAAGTGTTTCTTAGAAGTTATGATACATTGAGTAATGATCACATGACTCTTGACATACACCATGTGACCTGTAAATTCGAAAAACACATTTCCATTGAAGTTTTTCCGAAATACTGCTTTTTCGAATTGCCTAAAAAACCACCTCATAAAAACTTTTTTGCAATATATGGGAGTTTTCGCAAAATTGACGTGCCCCATTAGGCATATTTTCAATTCGCAATTGTAATTTGCGCAATTTGAAAGGTAATGGAAACACAGTAACTGTCACTTTTGATCTATTAAATGTATCCTTACTGACTAAAACTATGACTTTCTTAACCTTTAAACAGTCATGCATTTAAACTGATACTAAAAATGCACGATTATCAGTGTTTGTAAAAATATTCATATTTTCTTTAATACAAATTCAGAGGTTTCTGCCAGCACTGAAAGCTGAGTGAGTGGCATCTGCCTGGTCGAGCCGCAACCGAGCCCTGCGTCCTGAGGCAACGTTTTTTTCGACAAGCCGAACGTTGGTAGCATTTGAAGGAAACAACAACAACAGACTTACAGGAAGCAGGACAGGCCTTCCTCCCAAAGGGTCATGGGAAATTGCATTACGCCTGCCTCAGTACGAGGCATAGGGGTCGTGGCCCGCAGCCAGACACCAGCCACCAAACAGATGCTGCCTGTAAGAACTCTGCTCTCGCACCGGGGCCCACCGCTCCCTCCGAGGGCTTCCCGTGACAGCTTATTACAGGCCAGATGGGGGTGAGAGCCGCTGTCTGTGGGCCAGGGAGTCTGGAGCAGGGATGCTTTTTCCCTCCAAGCAGTTTGCTGTACATGGTATTACACGCTTTGATGGAGAGAGAGCGCACCTGTGTAGCTGGCCTGCTTTCGGGAGCGAGTCTATGACCCGTCGTCACCCGGCTTCACATGGAGAGCTGCTTTCCACGGGCCTGGAAGAGCTGCAATCGTGAGTGCTTTAAAAAGGCAGACAGAGAGCTTTAAGAAGCACTGAAGAGCATTCAGACATGAAAATCGACTTGTGAGTTGCAGTGAATTGCATCGTGACTCCGGCAGCGGTGATTTGGCAGGTGGCCGCGTGGTTAAGGGTGGGGGGGATATTGTATGAAATTAAAGAAGGGGGCGTGCAGGATTCTTTATATATTTTTTTACGTGCCATCACTGCAGGGCAGGTTAAGCAGGGGACTGGAGAGCTTTTGCAACTGGAAGAGAAAAAGAGAGAGATGGAAAGCGTCCTGAAGCCCCCTCAGGCTGTGAGGAGAGGGGGCGAAGGGGAACGCTGGGAGGAATGCAGGAATAATAGCAGCTTTACACCTGAAATTTTAATTTTACAGCGCAAGGTCACGGAAGGTGGGCACTCTCGTTAAGGGCTGCCGGGTCTCGCAGGAGGCATGATGGAAGTCGGGTGTCATTCGGCACTGTTTGGTAGGCTCAAAATAGCTCTGGGAACGAGAGCCGGTTTTAATTTGCGAAACTGGGGAACTGTGTTGAAGGCAGAAGGTGAAAAAAAGATGAGATCCCGAAGGATGCTGAGTCAAACCTGAGTGAGAACTCCGTGACCCCTGAGATCTTTACCTCACACTTCTTTTCTAGTGATTACAAATCGCTAAAAAGTCGTTGTGCGCACAGAATTACTCAATTGTTTGGAAGATTAGACGAAAAATATGCATCGTGACAATTAAAGATTTTAATAAAAACAGAATGTTGACGGAAATATATGATTGGAAAATAGGATTGTTTCAAATAATCAAATAATCTATAATGAGCTAAAGCTGGACTGTTAAAATGAATCACTTTAATGGGTTAATGGGTTTTTGAACTCATCCAAATGCATTCTATACACTAAAATAAGGTAGTTTGAAAATGTATTAATATGAAATGGCAATATTACAGTGCATATCCCATGCTTTAGAGAGAGACAGAAAAAACAAGTATTCTTTTGCACAATTTTATTGTTTTATTAATTAATACAATTAATTAATTTGTACCCTCATTTTACTAAAATTTGTCTTTCATACACCTAATTAATTAGTTCCCTTATTAAAAAAAACATAATAATATGACCATGTTTAAATATTTTAAATAACTATTAAAAAGATAAATCAAGGCCATGTATTAGTTAGCTTTAAATTAAATTAAATAAATAATGCCATTAAATATAGTAGAAAAAAATCCATCTACGACTACTCTAAAAAAAAAAAAAAAAAAAATGGTGTGTTGTGCCCAAAATAAGGACAAATAACTGCATTTAATGCTCACAGCACAATTTCAGAGCATTCAGTAAATCTCTGTGAACGAAACATTTTTGTTTTTTTTACAGAAAATACTGTGCAACTGCTTTGTGAATTTGCCCCTTAATGTTGGAAGCATTAATCAACAGAAAACAGGAATTACAGCATTAATGTTTAACATATGTAAACAAGAACATCTCTAATCTGCTACAAGTTAAATGTTAAACAGCTTTGAGAAAATAGGGACCGTTTCCTAGCAAAACAAACCGAAATGAGAGCAATCGAGAGAGAATATTAACATCCCATTAAAATCAAATTGTATCTCTTTTCATGCAGTCAGAAACAATGCTGAATTAATGTTTTTCCCCCTTCTTTTCCACAGGCAAGGAGAGTAGACGAGGTGCCAAACGGAGTGATTAAATGATATTGCGTCTCTTTAGTTCTCTTGGCAGATACCTGCCCTCGGGCTTTGATTAGCTCTTTGTCTTACAGCGGAAAATCTACAGCAAACCGAATGGATATGGCTGCAAATTTACAGCCACGTTGGAGGGAAATAACTCTGTCTTTGTTCGGATGGAAAAGCTGGTTTATTACCTGTGGTATAACACACAGTCAGGTGAACGGAATGAAGAGGTACGCGTTTATTCAGGCCTGATACGGGTAAAGAGAAACGGTAATACGCAAGGTCACGTACATCACCTCTGGGCTTAAGTTACGTGACAGACCTTCACAGTCAGATCGTATGCAACGACTCTGAAGAGAAAATATCAAGTCGGTGTACCAAACCCAAAGGAAAAAAACAGCGTTTTCATGTTCAGAATGTACTGGAAGTACATAATAATCAGCACATACAAATTTCGAAATAGTAGCTTAAGCTGTTCTTGGCTGATTTGGGAACCTAAAAGTTAGCATATTAGAGGAATAGTTCAACCAAAAACAAAATCAGTAAAATCATACAAACACCTACAGTTTTCTTTGTGCACAAAATGTTTTCTCTTAGCTTTAGAACCACTGCTTTCACATGGACTATTTTAACAATGCCCTAACAATTTTTATGGCCCTTGAATTTATCAGTTGCATAGCTGTCTATTCAGGGACAGAAAGCTCTTGGATTTCATCATAAATACAGTATGTACATCTGCCTTCTAAACATGAATAAACTGGTTTGAAATGACATTAGGGTGAGTACTTATTTACAGAATTTTTATTTGTTTTTCCTGTGAAATATCGCTTTAATAGTTAGTAACCACCAAAACTAGCCTTAAGCTTTCCAACACAAACGCTTTACTGGTCACACAGATCCTATAATAATTGTTGACCACCACATTTTTAAGGAATAATACAAATTCTACAATTCTTTACCTGTGGAACAGCAAATACAACACACTCTCACGACTAATTTGTACGTATTCGTACGAGGTGCCAAATTTGACCTCACTCTGTCTCTTTGTCTAAAACCCTGCGACGGGGAGGTGGGGTTAGGTTTCATTCGCACAAATTCATATGAATTGGCAACTCGTAAAATACGCACGATTTAGAAGAAATTAATGAGTGAGGTCGTATGAATTTGTACGAATTAGCCACCTCGTAAAATATGTACGAACTGCCGTGAGATCAGGTTGGCAAATAAGATGTTTTGTGGAATGTTCATGCTGATATTTTTCAGTCTGCGAGTATGAATTGGGAAAAATGCTAAAAAAACTGTCCATACTTGCGTTACATGTAGTACTTCATACCTCATAACATGATTGCATAATAGACTATTTTCATGATGTCCTTACTACCTTTCTTGGCCTTAAATATGTCAGTTGTGTTGCTATGTGTTGTGTGTCTATGGAGAGTCAAAAAGCTGTCAAATTTTAACAAATATATCTTAATTCGTGTTGATGAATGATGGTTTTATGGGTTTGGAATGACATGAGGAGGAGTAATTCATTTTGGGTGAATCAACCCTTTAACTACCAGTGGCTAAAATCAAGCTTAATCGACTTGTTCTAGTAACAGACCAAAAGCTTGTTTTAACTGGTCTAAGCAGTTTATTTTTCAGCAAAGATGGCAGAAAATCTAAATGAAGCTTTCATGTCACATTATTGACTGTTTCAGGCTTTCGAGACTCAAAATATGTCTTTCTTGTAAAAAAATAGAGCAATAACCAGATATTTTTATACTTTTAACAGCATTTTATACTGTTTTACCACTACACATCAGAAATCCAAACAAAGATTATGATATCAGAGAATAAAGTCCTCTAAGGTGCAGAGATGCAATGTTTTCTTATCAAGCACATCAGTTGACAGGATGTTATTCTGCTTTTCACAGTTACTGAGGGTGTAATCATAAGCAAATGCGCAGTTTTTTCTCTGTAATAGGCACCATGCCCTGGTGTGAAACCCAAAAACAACAACAACAACAACACAATCTCCACCTTAATCTCAATGGGCCAAAAACACAAACATTGCATTTGATTCGAGTAATGTAGTTACGCGTTTGAAGGGAAATTGTTTACGAAAGACTATTTATGGACTATTAAATTCGGCTAATTCTGTGATGTGATGGAAAAGTGCTATTAAAACGCTTTGACAGAATCAATGTTACGGTAAAGTGGAGAGGCACTGATGCAGGTTCACCAAAGTTGACAGTGTCTCATCAGCCATTCATAAGGGCTGAAATGCGCTCTGATTCAGAGCAGGAATGCACATGTGACCTCATTAAAGAAATATCAAAATCCGTCTCACAGACTAAACCAATATTTAGGAACATCAGATGCACGCCCATATCAATATAATAGCTGAACTCAAGCTCAAACAAGCTTCCAATCTAGGGATGCTCATTTCTCGTAACCGACAACTGACGCTCGTTAACCGACTATTAACCGGTTAACTAACAACTTCAATTAGAAAGGATAAGCGTCTGACCCGTTAAAATTGTAATATTTGTTTTCTGCGGATCCATTGTGCATGCGCAAAAACTAGCAAACACCAGAAGAAAACGAAAGAAAAAAGTTAGCAACAGTGACCCAATTAATATCAACCATGGCAACGTCCACAAAACTAAGTCTCACCACTTTCTGACATGACAGGAGTCCAATCGAGGCGCGAGTTCTTTCATCAAACCTTCATTAAGGGACAGCAGCTTTGCGCGGGAAGCGGAGCATATGAATCGCGCGCAGAAAACAAAACTGGCGAGATCTAATAAAACTTTCAGATGACACGCAGCTCATTTCTCCATCACTATAATTACCAAAACCCATCTAAATTAGCATTATAAACATCACATGACCAATAAGCGATTTTTAAAGCAATACATAGGCATAAAATCAAGCACACTTGGGAAAACAAGTGTAGAAAAGATTTTTACTTAGAAATTACTACACTGTAGTAGTTGTTTTAACTAGAAATATCTTGTTACCCCCTTGCCTTGTGTTTAGTCAACTAAAATTTTTTGTTGATTAATGTTAAATTAAGTGACAGCTAAAATATTTTATTTTAAAATATTTTATTTTAAAATATTTTAGCTGACTAAACAAAAAAATTAATTAAGCAGCGGGAAATGTCTAGTTGAAACAACTTTTTTTTTTTTTTTTTTTTTTTAACAATATTCCCAAAATGAAAATTCTGTCATTAATTACTCATGTCATTCCAAACACACCTTTGTTCATCGCCGGAAGATAAATTTGATGAAATCAGAGAGGCATTTGACTCTCCATAGACAGCAGCACAACTGAAATAATCCAGGTCCAAAACGTAGTAAATACATCGGAAAAACAGGATGTGACATCAGTAGCTCATATTTGCAACGCTTGGAGAATCCTTTCTTTTGCGTGAAGAAAACAATTGTAACATAATTTACTCAACCATTCTTCTGCCCTGAATGATGTCTTCCGTCCATTTTGAAGAGTATCGCAACGAATATGCACGCTTTAATGTATTTCACGCAATCAATCTTGTTTACGTTTGGGGGGGGAAAGCACATGCATTGTTGTTTAAGCCTAGGAGAAACCGTACATAGACAAATGAAGGAAAAAGATAAATGAAGGTCTTACAGGTTTGAAATGACATGAGGGTGAATAATTAAGAATAAGAAAAAAAAGTCTTTATATTTTATGCAGTCTTCTCAAGTAAATTAATTTTTAGATTATTTACTGCACTTCCAAAATGCTCACAAGGTTTTGGAACAGAGCATGTGTTTACTGTCAGATCCACAGTATGGCTCTACTCAATCCATAAAATAAAACACAAAAAGCACAAAACTGTGAGTGCCACATCTTCCCCAGCAGGCCTCATGCTCATGGTCTCCTCACACGTTTTCTCTCCCTGCTGAGTGACAGCAGACTACAAATACCTCAGGGTACCAAACATCATCTGGCATAATAATCAACAATTATAGTGAGAAAAAAAAAAAAATCCACACAAACAAACAGTTTGTACAAAGGCGTTGCCATGTTTTAGGGCATTTATAATGCTGAATAACATTCTTTTTTAGGCATGGTACATGATATCTCTTCGTACTACCACAGTTAATATCTTTCCTTCATTTTCAATCACCTGATTTTCTGAAAAATAAATATGCCTTTAGGTTTTTAACCAAATAAGACCCTAAAAAGCATGTGCGGTGAACGCTGTAGCTCACAGCCGAGTGTCTCTGCATGGTCACTGTGCGCCGTAGGTGTTGAATGTTGGATTTACCTGCCCACAGGCGAGCCCCATTCCCCTCTCCCCCATTCCATGAGGACATGATAGATTCAGCTCCAGGGCATCAGCGCCAGACTCCTGTGAGATGGATGCAGAAGCCTCCGATTATTTACAGATAAATTCAATGCATTTTTTTTTTCAGGTTGTGGATGTTCATATGCAAACCTTACACAGGCCACATACACGTGCAATATATGGAGGGGAAAAAAAATCACCAAAAATGGTATCCACTTAGAGCACTGCACAGATGTTTTTCTTTTTTTTGTACACAGTTAGACAACATACACCAAAAATAGATTACATCCAACTACCATGTTCTGGTGTGCTTTACAGAAAATGCATCATTGTGATCCTGACACATAAATTGGATATTTGGTGCACATTTGCATCTTTGAATAATCACTTGATGGATTACAGCTCTAATGATCAATAGCTAATGAACCCAAACTTGTGCTTTAAATTATTAATTTAAATAAAAATGTGTTGTAGAAAGACATGCAGCATATATTATTAGTTACAATTGGTACTGTTTTTGTAAATAAGAATCTGTAATAGGAAAAAATCAGATTTTAAAAGAATACAAATTTGTTTAATTATGAATGGTGCAGCTCTATATTAGCTGAGTAGCAGATGGATTGTGAATGGGAAGCAGGTCTGAGAAAAATATTAATAAAGGTTACAATTAGATTCAAAAACAGCCTTTTTGGAACTAAGTTCAACAACAATAAAAAATATAGTCAAAATAAATAAAATTGATTCTGTTAAGAAGTTTTTACGGTTATGACATTTCAAACATTTGTGACCCTGGACCTCAAAACCAGTCAAAACTCTATTTTTTATCTCTGACAGCGGAATGAATGAAGCTTTCCACTGATGTATGATTTGTAAGAATAGGAAAATATTATATTATTATATTGAAAATCTGGAATCTGAGGGTGCAAAAAAACTGAAATATTGAGAAAATCACCTTTAAAGTTCTTAGAATTGCATATTACCAATCACAAATTGAGTTTTAATATATTTATGGTAGGACATTTACAAAAAGTCTTCATGGAAACCGATCTTTATTTAATATCCTAATGATTTTTAGCGTAAAAGAAAATTGGATAATTTTGACCCATACAATGTATTTTTGCCTATTGCTACCCCCACCCACTTCACATATATGATTTTTAATATTTGTTTTATTTTTTTTAAATCCACTTAAGTCAATGGAATTTAATAGAGTTATTTTGGACATCATAGACATTCACTGTATGGACTAAATTTTCAAAATATCACCTTTGGTGTTCCACAAAAAAAGAAAAGTCAAGCAGCTTTGAAATGACGTTAAGGTGAGTAACTGATGACAGAATTTTAATTTTCACATTTCTTTTTTTGAAAATCACCTAGTGACCCCAAAAGTCTCTAAACACAGCAGCTTTTGTTGTGTTCAAGGACATCATACCAGACTTGTGGAAACTATAATGAATCATCAAGAAACAACTCGCAAAAAAATTCTTCATTGCACTTCAGCAAAGAACGCTTTTCTTTTCTTTTTACATGTGCGGAGCATAACTAATCGCACATACAGTCTTCCTGCATTGTACTTTCAAATAATCTTTTCATGCAATCTAAGTCTATTCACCACGCAACGGCAAAATGAAACACAAAAGACACACACTCCCAAGCTAATAAAGAATATAACTAAAAAACAAACAATTTTATTGTTTATCAGGCTCAAGCAGATGCAAACAATGAGCGAAGCAAATCAACGCTGACTGAGACATCGGCTCTAAAATAGATGAGAGTGGTGATAAGTGTTCCACACGGATGCACGAGAGACGAGCGAGCGAGCGGGCGGCACGCAGACCGGGGTGGGGTGCGTAGCCGAGCTGAGTTTGACAGGCAATTACAGATCCACGGGGGCTTTAAACCACATCACATGGGGGATTTAAACAATTACAAAAAGCTCTACAAACCTGCCACAGTGACTCCATCTGTAGATTTATGATTTTCCGCAGACTGACAGCCATTAAAGGGGGAAAAGAATAATAAGCATTTTAGCCTTACAAAGTGCAGAGGACCATGAGGTGGGCTGATGCTATTTATCACTGTCAGCCGGGACAAACCTGCCGCTCTTACAGGATTAGGCCCCAGATTTCATGGTCAATTAGGACCAAATACAGGTACAAAATGGATACAATGTGCCGTGATCCCAAAGCCAATTATCAATAATGTTTAATTTCACCCAGTTTCTTTTGAGCCCTTTATAGAACGAGGAACGGGAGGAGGAGGGGGCAGGCTTTCCTTTTCGCTCTCCCGTCCAACAAAAGGGGCGACACGCACACAGTGAATTAAGTGCTATCATCTCTCATCACGGTAAGCTGCTTTCAGAGAGAGAGGCCAGCAAGACGACTGTTTGATATTGCGGGCTTAGTACTGAGAGAAGGGATAGATTTAAAATAAGCCAAAGGAAGCAAAAACAACAACAACAAAACCACCAAGAGCAGTTTGCCGGGACACTGAGATCTCTCTTTTCTAGCCGTATGAATTGTGCAACGCAAGTGTCTGTATATGGAGAAATAAAGCCTTTGCATTCATAACCAGGAAGAAAAGTCGCAGCCACAACACAGGGGTGTCTGGATGGTTGCCAGTGCATTGCTATATGGTTGCTGAGGTGTGCACAATGGAGTGTCTATGATATTTTGGTCTCTAGAGCATATGAAGAGTTTCATTTAGAACCTGTTGCGGTTTCTTTCTGAGATCAGCAAGTCGTATATAATCGCAAAACAACTACACGGTCCTGTTTCAAGTGAGTTGTGGCCTCAACATAACAAAGAACCAACCAATTTCTCCCCAAATTAGCATTTTACATGATTAGTAATAATGGTAATTAACATAAATACAGTGAATTCCAGCACACACAGCTTCTGTACGTCTTAATATTTAAAAATGCCATTATAAGCATATTCTTCTAACGTTCAAATCAAACCAAGGAGAAATATCAGCATCGTAACAGTTTAGGAACATAGCAAACAAACCATATATAAAGAGAAGATCTGGATCAAACCTGACACTGTCTTTGATGAGGATTATCAGCTCTGAAGCTGATAAAGACAACATTAGCTATCGCTGTCATATTTCCTGGATCAGTACAGCTAGTTTGACCTGACGGGCATTAGAGAGGAGGAGAAGTGGAAGAGAAGAAAAACATGCACTCAAAAGGTGAGAGGAACGGCAACCAAAGACACTACAGACATATCTAATCTCGTCTTACTAAACTCACTTATTACTAACCTAAGCAAACCGACTAGCATAGAACGTTAATTATAGACATCTTGAATCTGCTTCCCAGTCTTTCACAGGATGTCGTCAACAGAAAAGTACTATAAGCAACTTTTTAGGGATGCCACAGATAAAATCTCTATATATAAATATCCAACTGTATGACAGATATCGCTGAAACAGGTGTCCTGAGAAATCAAATATCTCTATGTAACACCCCTAGGCACTATATTTAAAAAAAAAAATCCAGCAATGCTGTCTCCTAAAAGCAAGGTTGTGCGTTTAGAACTGAATTGGGAATGTGTTTATGGAATAAAATGAGCTGAAATTAAAAACAAGACAAAGACATATTTTTTGTAATTGGAAATTGCCCAGACAAACATTGAATGCTGGCATGAAAAAGCCTTATTTAAAAGCTTGATAGTGTATAAACCTTACAAGTAGAACACAGGCAGACTCAGAGACAGGCAGACAGATGAAATAACGGACAAATAGATAAAGAGAGATGAACAGATAGACAGATAGATAGACAGATAGATAGATAGATAGATAGATAGATAGATAGAACACTTTATTAGTTTTTTAACACCCTCATATTTTGAGCGAGAGACAGATGCAGCGGTGCAGCCTGGGAATCTGGCATTTGAGTGACAGCAATGAGGCTTTTATTAGTTTAAATTCACGTATTCACAGATTCCGTAGCTATGCCACTCACGAACAACCGCACATCGCGCACTTATTATTGGGCCTGCTTTTAGCCATTTATCTGCAATCCACTGTTCCTTTTTCTTCTGCCAACTTTCAATTGGATAAAATAGGAACAGCTCATGGAGAGACTTTGACATTTATGAATTATAGCCTCAGGCACATCGTTATGATGTAATATTTCTCTCAAAGGCAGCGATTTTATGGAGGGGAAAGTAGCTGAGGAGAGGTGGCGGCTGCAAGTAGAATGGTTTACTTCAGACTGACACTTCTGTGAGGGGAAAAGAGAGAGAGTCTGGATGACACACACAGAGAGAGAGAGAGAGATGGGCATGCAAGGGAGAGAAAGAAAGCATGAAAAAAAAAACTTTTAAGCAGTATCCTTAGGCGAGGAACAGTGTTAAGTGTTCCCTTAGATTTCAAAGTGGGAATGAATGGTTGATTCTCTTTGAAAACGGAGTTGCCATGGCAACTGAGCCTTTATTTCATATTTGCTGGCACAGGTAGCTAAACAGCAGACGCGAGGAAGACGAGGCATTCAGACCACAGAGGAGTTCACAGACCACTAAAACCCACGGCGCCAGACGAGGTCCAAAGACAAACGGTCTTTCACCGCTTCACCCCGATCGTCCGTATCTCCTGCTCATCCTTTTCTCGTTTCATCTCTGACAACAGATCAATGCTTTCACTTTCATCCAATATAGGTAAAAGAGCAAGACCATCAAATCAGTCCTGTGCTCGTTTTGTTGGGGATTTTTTTCAAGCTTAAAGCGTGAAGTGAAGTGTGGTGTGACACGGTAGTCGTACCCTGAAGCAATGTTCTCACGTACTTTACAACATCGGCTTGCCTTATGAATACACAATATGCAAAATGTACCTGGGCTCCGGTGACAGGGGATGTCAGGCGAATACATAATGACAGTAATATGGAGGGGGGTGGGGAGCCAGGAAATACCAGATGTCCATCTTTGCCGTTAGTAAAAGAGGGTTTTGGGCGGGTTTGACAGGCCGGTTTAATGAGGTGAGAGAGAGGATAGGACGACGCGTCGATGTAATCGATAGCAGAATTAACACATTGACATACAGACTGTTTACTTTCAGCCATTTTCTCTGCACAATTAAGCGCCTGAGATCTGCAAGTCAACTATGATTAATCCCGGGGTCACTCCACTGTCTTTCTCTATTTCCACTTAAAGTATCAAGGCCTGTGTTTATAATTCTAAATGTGTGTGTACATGGTGTGTAGATGTATCTAAGCTTGTCGCTTCCACAAAATGTTTGTGTTTATGCGTGTAGTAAGTGTTATACATAACTCACAATCAAAGAATTGGCTCCCTTCCAATTTACAGCATGAGTGTGAATTAGATCGAAATTGTGTAAACACAATTCGAATTCAATCCTAATTCGCAAACTGAATTGGAACTGAAAAGGCATTTTGGAGTTGGTGCTGTTTGAGGGTAATGTCAATTGAAGACGATTCTGTTTTTGTGTTGGGCCATTTGGAGACAACATTTTGGGGTTGATTCTATTGATACCTTTTGAGGATTATGCCTCATTGGGGTTGACGGCATTACAGGGTTAATGTCAACTGTGCATTCTTGGAGCTGAGGCTGTCTGCAGTAAATGGAGCTTGGGGTTGATGCTATTTTGGTTGACGACGAGTTGAAGCGGTCCATGAGCATTTTGGGGGGTTATGGTGCTTGGACTGGATGCTGCTTTTGAGTTTATGACAACTGAGCTTGATGGCTATTTGGTAGGCCTGAGTAAATAAATCGATGCATTGCAATTCTGCATAGATTCTGGGATTTTTCAAATACATCACGATTCTTTCTCGAATCGATACGGAGATGACACCGCATGCTTTAATAAAAGCTATAATAGCATTCATAAATAAACATTCATAAAGTTTGAAATTGTTGAAGTAACAAGGGAATAGATCCAGAGAGAACAATGCATCACTTTATCACCACATGGAGTTAACGCTTTTTGCAGATCAAGGTCGATGTTGTTTGAAGCTGATAACATTTAAGGGCTGATTTCTTTTTGGAAGTGACGCCGTCTGTATGTTGATGCTGTTTAGGGCAGATAGAAGTAAGTTTATGCTGCCTTTTTCAGTCAGGGCTGTTTTGGAGCTGAAGCCAGTTTCCAGATCCCTTTTTGGGATTGAGGCCTTCTGCAGTTGATAGCATTTTGGAATTGATAACGTTTTAAGATTGACATAAGCTGATCCTCGTGCCATTTTTGAGACTGTTTACAATTGATACTGCAGTCGCCTTTTTTAGGGGTTGAAGCCATCTGCAGTTAAAAGCATTTTGGGGTGGATGCTGCTTAGTTTCACTGCAACATCCTGGGATCTGGACAACTCCATTCTCACAGATGGACCGGCCTGATGATGTCTGGTCTGGGAAGTCCTCTTATTTTCTCTCATCCATCCTTCCTTCCCCCTCTCCATCTCTCCTCCCATCTCATCCAACCATCAGTGGCTCACTCCTTGGCATCCTCTGTCTCATCCCTCTCAGCTTCTTGGCAACATCAGATTAGTTGCTTCCGAAGAGCATTTCCCGTAAATGTAGCCTACTTTAGATCCAGGATTAGCTGCCAGTGATTCAATAAAGGGCTTTTTTTTGGATAACAGTAAATGTTGGTTTTGCAGTTTGGTACAGGACAGTATGCAATGGCGTGGGTACACATGCGGTGTTATCAAAAGAGCCAAATTATCCCTAAGGGAAGAGGTTATTATTTCACAACTGTGTGTGTTCACAAATTAGCATAACAAAGACTCACCTCTGCCATTTTGGCAAGCTCGGTCCAATCAGCTTTGTTGTAGCTGCACATTATGCTGGATATGACAATCTATGGGGGAGAGAAGAATGAGAAAAAGAGAGAGAGAGAGATTTCAGCATGGACAGAATTCAAGAACAGGTTTTCTTTGTCTCACCTTGTAGCCTTTAACAGAGGCCCGTTTCATTGTGTACAAAAGGTTTCCCCATCAAGGTCCCATTTCAGCACATTATAAAATGGATCTGAAGGCCATTATCTTGTCTTTAAAAAGCAGCTGCTGCCTTCTCCTCAACCCTCAAAGTCACAAAATCAATATTTATAATTCACAAGACCAGGACAAATCCACTGTTGCGCCGCCTTTATTAAAACAGTATCAAGCCCCAGAGCAGGGTGTTAGCAGGAGCATTTGCTGGATTAGTCTGCACCGTTTGTTGTTTATTTTTTTCCTTCGGACACACAATAAGCTAGTCATAAAACAGGTTACAGAAGGTCTGCTTCTCAAAAACAACTCCTGGTTTTCAGTAATCACCGACATAAAAAGCTTTTGAAACCGTACCAAGCGTACCATAGCACCAATTCTCTAGAGATGGACTTTCTGCCCACACTTGTGAGAGGAAAGAGTAGCTACCAGATCAACATTTCAGCGCACTATGTCCCTGGTTGTGATATTTCTCCAGGAAAAATCTAACCGCATATGTGGCCACATTCCATTATGTGCCTAATAGCTGCAGAGATGTGGAGAAAGACCCTGCAATATCTTGTGTTCCTTGGTCCAACGACGCGATTACATCTAAACTCTTGTCTCATCAGATGTCCATGACTTACACCCACCGCTGATGAGGTGGAGGTGGGCGGCACGGGGGACGGTGAAGATTGGTGCTAACAACAGGAGAACAGGAGTCCGGGGAGACTCGGAGAAAACTGATTTCATGGTAGGATATTAAACTTGGAGGCTGTGTTGTCCCCCCGGGACAAATTTCCGCTAGATATAAATCTCTCGGGCATTACGCTTTCCCAAAAGCAGCAGGCAGTTAGGCGCTAAGCTTAGCCCACCTACACGAGAACAGAAAATATTGCCAAGTTTTAGGGGGCAAATAAAGTTAAGCACTCTGACATTTACCGCTGAGATTTACAGTACAACACTGACATATAAGTGATATTTGATACACCCTGAAATAGTGTTTGGTAATATTACCATAAACCTCAGGCCATCGGCGAGCAACAGCGAGGTTGCTAAAGAAGACAGAGAGATCAACGCTGCAGGCTTCATTTCGGTTATTATACACAACGCCGGTATTCTGTTTTGATTTGGGCTTGACCTTTGCTTGCTTTAACGTCACGTTATTGCAGAACAGCCCTTGAGAAGCTGGAGAGGGATCCAGTTTTAAGTTTATTAACACCAATCCAGCCTGAGCCCTCCTACCGCAGCGTCACATTAACCGGTGCCGAGGCTGCAGGGTTCGAGGAAGATCAGGGATTACCTGGTTATAAGCTCAATAACCTCCCTCCGGGCGAGCGCCTACGAACCCACCTTACACTCTAACAATGTGTCTCCATGGAAATGAGTCACCTAGAGGACATATGAGAACATGTGGAGCGATGATTCCCGCTGATTCTCCAACGCAGTGCTGTGACCGTTTCCTAATAATGGGAAAAAATGGAAGCGCTGATAACGGCAAACCACAATTTGTCCAGTTCAGAGCCACAACAGCCAGAGCAGCATCCTGATGAGGTTTCTCTTTTAGGAACGATAAAGAGTGCATTTTAGCACAGTGGGTGTGCATGTGAAGGATTGGTATCTATGAATTGCGCGAGAACCAAAGCAAGCAAGTTCTCCAGCTTGAGCTCTCCCACTGACTAATTTAATAATAGAAACTATAATCGTGCTAACAACATGCTCAAAGCATTCGATGGTATGACAATAGGTACTTCAAAGAAATATAAAAACAAGCATTCAATCTTTTGTTTGATGCAAGGTTTTGTTTGTATTTTTTGAGTTGTTCGGATTTTTTGGACCCCGAGAGAGAGAGAGAGAGAGAGAGAGAGAGAGAAAGAAAGAGATACATATTTTACAATTTGTATATTCTTTCTTTTTTCAGGAAACTAGCAAAAATACACTACACACGGCACACAAATATGTCAGTTCAACTTTTTACAGAAAATACGCTCTTCAAGCAATTTCTTAAGGTGCTACGGCAGCAAAGCATATCTCAGCTCAGTCAGGGCCCTTAAAAGAAGCTTCTCTTTTTCTCTCTCTACTCTCTCTTCACCTTGTTTCAGAAAGAAGCGATACATCTCTGCTGCTTTCATCCTCAGTACAAAAGCCGCCCCAGTGAATGCTGGGCATCACTTCCATTAGTGCTGCCCGTGATTGCCGTCAGAATGTCCTGCAGAAATCAATTAATCCTTTGATATTTCTTGAGCACAAAAAGAAACCCAGATACAAGAATCTTAGAAGTGAACAAATGAGTTGTCATTTTGTAATTTCAGCAAGCATATGCCGCTCCTGCTGTACCGATACGACGGCTGAATAAAAATAAAAAAATGTACTTATGGATGGAGCTAGCTCACATCATAAATATTTGGATTTCATTAACAAACATGAGGATCACATTACTATGAATAATAAATGGAACAATGAGAAATGAATATTGAAATCATATTCAAATTTTATGACTTCAGAGCCAAACCACTGAGGAAAAATTGAAAATAACTAGCTACCACAGAGAGTCCCATGCGGATTTTTACCAAGACCTCCTCCCATACATTGTGCAGACAATTTTCGCTTCTCAACATGTCCATGTGCATATCTACACTCATTAATGTAGAAATAAAACAGCAGATGCTCTGGTTAACGAATCCAATTCAAGCTGAATGTTTTAATATTCTTACACTTTGTCCAACTAGCAACGGATCCATAAAAAAATCACATCACTAACTAGCAGGGACTGTCAACACTGTGACACATCATGACATTTTGATGGACTCGTGCATTCTATTTTTGACGTGTCATGCTAGGTAGCCCCGCTGTGAATCTCCTTGGTCTATTTTCTCAATACAATGTACCACAAAGAGCGTCAGTCCAACTTACATTGTCAGGAAAGTCGGCTTTGAGTTCCGTCACGCTCTGGCACCAATAGGCAGCCGTCTTCTCGCTGATCAGCTCAATGTTCAGGAAGGAGCCTTGCCCAGGACCAAAAAGCGGTCCGGAAGTAGTTCCACGCACAATACGCGGAGACACATTGGTGACCAAATCCTGCATAAAGAGAAAAAAAGAGAGATTTGGATTTAAGCAGTTCCCATCCAGATCAAAGACTCCTTCGGAGGTACGTGACCTCGCGGCACCTCCATTAGCTGCTAATAATTAGCGTACTAAGGGAAAATACCTAAACCTACAAATTCACCTCGCTCCGACTATCCCGACAGACTCCACTGCTATAAAATATGCTCTGCGGCTATAATTTCTGTGTAGAACAACATAAAGAAGACAATTACGGCCATATTCTACAGAAATTCATGACACAAATTCAATAGCGTTATTTCTCCTTCCCTTTCCCAGGGGGCTTTGAAGTGGAGCTAAATTCATATTTAATCATACACGTTTGAAATTGTGCCGTGCAGTAGGGAAAATGAAGTCTACTTGAACCACAAAAAATTGGTTTTTACATTACAAAATAAAGTCATTCATCCATCAGTTCGCACTAATATCTTCCCTTCCTCACACTTTCTCAGACTACATTTTATACATGTAGCAGAGGCTTGTCTTTTCTCAAAAGTGCCAGCATGCCCACGAGCCTTGATAGATGTTCTCTGTACTACATTAAGCTGGGGTTGAAAATTCATCTCTTGGCATTAGAGTCCCAAAGGATTCCCTGCCAAACCGCTATAATATTCATCACTGATTGGATGTATAGAGTACAGGTCATCGTGGCCGGACAGTAATCAGTCCACGCAGTAAATTAGAAGCCAAGCTAATGAAGCTGGCAGAGTCGCAAGGATCGTGGCATCCAGTGAACCACTATTGGCTAATGGCTTTGGCCCTTAATATGAGGTTGAACCAAGCCAATGAATTGATGCTCTCACCAATGTAGATGCATCTTCTGGGGATTGAGCCAAGAAATCTGTTGTGTCTCATTTCAAACCTGTGTAAATGACAAACTGAGATTATATTTACAGGTTTTTTTGTGCGATGCAGGGGATGAGCCATTTTTGGTTCCCCAAAGAACCTTTCAATGAGCAGATGTTGTGTAGAACATAAAAAGAACATTCAAAAACCTTTTATTCAGTGAAAATACTATTTACCACAAATAAAAGTTCTTTATTAGCATTGATGTTTCCATAAAGACCATTTTCAATGTAACATTCCACAAAAGGTTCTTATTATTAACATTTATTTTTAGTAACTGTTCACTTGAAAGTTCTTTGAAGAACCTAAAATGGTTCTTCTATTGAAAAAACCTGGTAACACTATATTTAAAGGGTCCAGAACAATCCATTAATTAAGCATGTATTAATGGTTAATTTGTTCACAATTAATCATTAGTTGATCAAAAACACACTAGTAATTAATGATTAAGCTAACATTTTAAAGGCCTGAATTATGCATTAGTTAAGAATAAATAAACTAGTAATTTATGTTTAACTTGTTCACCATTATGCATCAGTTAAGCATAAATACGCATATAACTAAGGATTATCTGAACGTATAATAAGGGCATATTAGCAATTTACAATTAATTAGATCATTTTAAATCATTTTAAATGTTAGGTTAATCATTACTTACTAGTGTGTTTTTGCTCAACTAATGCTTAATTGTGAACAAATTAACCATTAGCTACAAAAGTACTAACTACAATAATACTTTTTGTACAGAAAGAAAACCACATTTCTGCACCACATTTTTCTGTGCCCTTGACGCGGTGTTCATTACTTGGACATGAATGGGACAGTCTTAAGCCTCCTGGTTTTCATTCAAAATATCTTAATTGTGTTCTGAAGAAAAACAAAGCTTTTACAAGTTTGGAACACCATGGGGTAGGTGATTAATGACAAAATTGAAAAAAAAATAAAGGTTCTTCATTGGCATGTATACGGTCTCGAATCTTTATTTTTAAGAGAGTGTGGTTTTCTGAGAGTTAATAATATTCTGCTCTCAGAATATCATTCATGGTTGTAGCAGAAGTGGTGTGTGGGACCAGATATGCGCTGACGTTTAATACAGAAGGTTAGTTGGGTTTGTTCTAATCCTTAGCAAGCATCATTAATTAAAGACAAAGAGGGACTCGTTTTAATCCAATGTGTCTAAGGCCGCGGCACTAAGAGGCTAAAGGGTTAAGAAATTACATTCTGTGTTTCGTCTTCTCTTGCTGTGAAAATTGAACCGATAAACTCAACAGAACAAACAAAAGGGAGTGACAGCTTAATCCTTTGAACTCTGATAAACCATCCATCATAATTTAACAGTGTGAGAGGACGATTTGCATATCCTAATTAGAACCTACGCCTTTACAGAACAATTACAATAATGGCATGCAAACTTCATTTTACAACATTCGAGCACTTTTCAAGCAACAGAAAGAAGAAACTTTTATTGAAAATGTGATCTAATTAGCACAAATTTGATTTAGAAGTGAGGCTCCAAATATGTGGTTTGTTTTTGTATTATTCATTACGCATTTTTAATTCATATTAATTAATTTTTCCACAAGTTTTTATTTTTTATTTCTCGTGCTTACAAGTAATTAAATCATTATTGTTATTGCCCATACTCATGCACAGGTATTTTAACAAACTTCCAACTATGAAACTATTAAACATGTAGCTTTTAGATGTAAATGACACCTCAAATAATGCAGCATGTTGAGAAAAGGTGTGCACAGGGTTTAGATAAAACAGGAAAAAACAAAACAGAACAAAAAAGCCCACATAAGACAGGAGCCACATCTAGAGATGAAAATATTATAGACTGTAAAAAAGATGGACAATGTCCATAATCATTTTCAATATTTTCATTTTCATTCTAATATACATTAATAATACTATTTACTACTACTGCTAATAATAATGTATTGTTTAGGAGTACACATGCAAAGGTAACACACACACATAGACTAAAACCCGCCACACTTCAATTTCGGATTTCAGTTCATCATTGATAAGATGAGTTTCTGTTCAGACCACAATTCAACAGTTCCAATAATCTAGCAGATATTTTCTTCAGGTATACTGAAACATTCAAGTGTGTGAGTTCTGTCTGACGAGTGACATTTTCATACATGGCTTGTGGTTGAAGATGAAGACGTTCCCTCTTTAATGAAAGTGTTGCGGCCCTCCAGTGAAGACTCTGTTGGGAATTCAGACAACCATCCCATGAGCTCCAGGCCAATCTGTAAGTCTATATTTAATGAAGCCGTGACCAGGGAACATTTGGCTGCCGGCGCTTTGGATTATCAGGCGAGGGTGGAACAAGACGTTTAATATTAAGCAACTAGAAACCATGAAAATTACCCAAAGACAGAGGTCTGGCATGCTGAAACAGGTGCCTCACACACCGACGGGAGATAAGACACGCATGCATACACACGCTTGCTTTCCCATTCTCTCCTTCCCAGCATGCATCGCAATGCAAATTGGATTCCCAAAGATGAGCGCCGATGGACATAAGACGTAAATTCATTCCTCTACAAAGACCGTAGTGTTAATATGCATGACTGCCACCAGCCAGCAGAAGACGGGATAAAACCTGCCCGGGATAGACTTCTGTTTTAACCTACAGTGGGGTCCAAATGTCTGAGAACACATTAAAAATCTAGGATTTGTTCACTTTTTTCCAAATGTTTTGAAAAAAATTTTAATGATTAAAACTAAAGAAAAATAGAATTAAATTAGATTACTTAAATTACTTAAATAATAATTCTACTAGTTAGTTACTAGCAATAAATGAATGGAGACTGTAGCTTTCAAGTAAAAAAAAAAAAAAAAGAATAAATAAAAAAATAACAACAACTGGAAATCATAAATATGTTCCACTTTCAGTTATAAATTCTTGAACGTTTTTCTGAACGGGATTAAGTGATTCATTTAAATGATCTGATTTGAATCAGTCAAGCAGTATCGTTCACACCTGTTTTGTAAATTTGATCAACTTATTGAAAAAATCTGAATGAAAAGAACCAAATCAGTTCACTAAAGTCCATGAACCATTCAGATTTTTGGACTGGATCATCAGATATATTGACAAAAAGAGTCAAATCTATCCAATCAGTGCACAAAGCTTTCAGACCGGGTTTGTGAACTGGATCAACTCAAAACATACCTCTCACAAAGAGAACAGGTAGTTGGGACAATTAATTCGGACTTGTTTTGTTGACTGAATCAAATGACTCATCCAAAGAGTCCATTCACTCCAAAAAAAATCTGAATCAGTGTGATTAGTAAACATGCAATTCTGACCGGTTTTGTGTTTTTGATTATCTGTATCATTGGAAAACCCCTGATTTGAATGGAACATATCGATCCAATTAAAATGAATCATTGAGAATGGTTTGTGAACTCAACAAACTGATTCATTGAGAAGATCTGACCCAAAAGAAATCAGTCAGTTAAGAAATTAAATAAATCATTCAGACTGGTTTTGTTAGCTGGATTAAATCATGCGTTCAATTAATCTGACCTAAAAGAAACAAAACAGTCCAATTAGTGAAGAAATAATTCAGACCAAATATAACTGAGAAGATTTGAAGCAGTAAACCGATTCTGTGAATTTGATCTGATTTGAATTCTGGAAATGGAACAAATCTATACAATTATTAAATGAATCATTCAGAGTGGTTTGTGAACTGAACAAACTGATTAATTAAAAAGATCTGACTCCAAAAAAACTGAATCCACGCGATTAGTAAACATGCAATTCAGACCAGGGGCCTGTTCCATAAACCAAGATTAGAGTATAAACCAGGCTTATTTCAGTTAGTCTGACTTATTGCCAGTTCATTTGTATTAAAATAAGTGAGACTATCCGCCATAAGCCTGGCTTATTTGGTAAACTTGTTTTATGGAACAGGCCCCAACAGACAGTTTTGTCACAAACAGTTTTGTGAATCTGATCAGTTGAATCAAATAAACCACTGAATGACTGAATCACTTAAAAAGCAAAAAACTGACCCAATTATTAAACGAATCATTTACACTGGTTTGTGAACTGGACAAACTGATTCATAGAAAAGATCCAACTCAAAAGAACAACATTGGTGCAAGTACATGCTAATTACATGCTTTTATTCTCTTCTATTGTATTAAAGTGGTTAACTGTGAAAATGTACAAACATTCACCATTTTTGTTCTTCTCAAGCAAGTCATTCAGGTTTGTATGTTTACGTTAATCAAGTAAAATGCCAAAGAAAGCATTTTAACTGGTGGCTCAGACTTTTAGACCTCACTGTACATGACTATATATTGGCTTTTTTAAGGACTAAGTCCACTTGGGGTCCTTCTGACCATTCGCAGACTGCGACCAGTAGAGGAAATGCAGAAAGGACCAACCCCCCCTTTTTTTTCCCCATAAAGGCTCAGTCTCACTCACCATTTCATGTGTGTTTTTGAGCTAACAATGTTTTATCACAGCACAACAGGCCCCTAATCCTCCTGTACAACAAACAGGCTTTCAGAAGCGGACACATGCAAGAACTACTAATCAAAATGCAGCAGACTACACCGCCACGCTCACACACTCGTGCTAACATCACAACCTGCGTCCACACGCTTTCACATACTAATGAGAATATACTGTACTCTGACCTTACACTGCCACACGAACAGACTGCACACAAGCAATAGAGTCTGGAAGCACGATCATCAAACAATCATAATTCATTACTGCACTGACGTTAACTGCGATCATCTGCATATCTTCGCATGTTTTTCAAACCACCTTTGAAACGCAGCAACGGAATATCTATTTCTTCTTACACGTTTCATTATCCCGCGGAAGATGCATGCCGCTGTTTCCCATCTATCTCTTGCTCTCCTCCTCTCTAGACACGCAGGGGAGATCAAGTGTGGAATATACTGCTCAATGGCCGATAATCCCGCACATTAAACCACAGGCTTGAACTAATACCATATAAAATGCTTTGCTATTCCGATCCAGCATCCTGCAGTTATTGTCTTATTTCAGAAGATCACAACTGCAGGGTAAAGGCACGCAGTTTCTTACTGTCAGTTTGGATAATAAGAACGAGCTGGCAAGACATTTAATGGTGCAGTCCAAAAAAAAAAAAAAAAAAAAAAAAAAAAAGGTTAAATCAGAGCAAACTTGGTCAAAGCTTTTCAGCGCAAGTGTTTAATGCATAAATGTGTAACCTGATCTCACGGCAATTTGTACATATTTTACGAAGTGGCTAATTCGTACAAATTTGTACGACATCACTCGATTTATTCTAAATCATATGAATTGTATGACATGCCAATTCATATGAATTTGTACGAATAACCTAAACATAACCCTACCCATCACGTGGTTTTAGTCAAATCATACGAATTGGCACAAATTTGGCAGCTCATACGAATATGTATCAATTGTGTTGAAATGTGAGACATAACGAAACTGGAATACTGAGAAAAAGATATAAATTATGAGGCCACAGAGAAAAAACATATTTTTTTTGCAGTTTTTTTAAATAAATATTTTAGATATTTTTTTAATTTATAAAATCTTCTATTAGAATTTTATCTTGGAAGAAATTAATCATTTTGCTTAGCAGTTATTTAGCATTTTTATGCACTGAACTTATAAATTAAAATTATGCTGTTCTTTGAACGTTCAATTCATTAAAATAATCATGAAGAGTATTACAGTTAACATAAAAATTTTAAGCAGTTCAACTGTTTTCAGAATTGATAATAATAAGAAATTATTCTTGAGCAAATCGGCATATTAGAATGATTTCTGAAGGATAACCTAACACTAAACGCTGGATTAATAACTGATGAAAACTCATCAGAGGAATCAAATATGATGCTGAATATGACAAAATTGCTCATTTGAACTTGCTGATTAGGTAATAGGACAGAACTACAGTAAGTATTTATTTAGCATTTTTAGAATATTTTTTATTTCCAGGTTTACATTAAACTTCAAAACCCAAATTTTCATTGCCATCCCACTGTGTTGTCTCAGTAAAAGAAGTCAGGTCATTAAGCTTATGTATTTCACATAAAACACCTGTACTAGTTGTGCCAGCCTTACTTTGACACAAAACACAAAGCCTTACTCTAATGCAAATTACACCATCAGTCTTGCTTGTTAAATGCATTATAGACTCATTTGGGTGAAACGCTCAGCATTCTGCATGGATCGTACCTGCTTTCCAGACAGCCTGCATCTCCAGAATTGATCTGCGAGATTAGTCTCCTCTCACTGCATTTGTATAACCATGCAAGAACCACACTCACACAAACATAAAGAATAACAATGAACATCACACTGCAAAATGACTACAGAATGTGCATATTTCCTGTTATGATGTATAAATGCGTTAAAAACATGATGGATAATTGCTATTTAGCATGAAGAATTAAAAAAGTGATTCGACAGGCAAAGTTAAGAGATTCAGATAAGCCCTCCCTTCAGAAAAAACTATTTAAAATGACTGAAACAGAAAAGGTGCATGCTTTTGTGGATGACATTTGCTGTGGTCCTGTATTTGATTTCTGTGTGGCCCTTAGAGTCACTTCAGGATGGAGAGCAGACAAATAAAATAATAAAATCTTGAAGACCCATAATTACACTGAGTGGCCCCAAGTCGGGACATTAATCATTATAAACAGCCATGACAGAAAAATCAAACCACGGCTGGTTCACTTCTCCTGTGTACCCAGGCCAAGTGGCACAGAACACCAGAAAGAGTTTAAAAGAGAAGTAAAGCAGGAGTTCTGGTGTTCCAGCCTTTATGTTCACCAGGGATGGCTAATCCAAAAATGATTAAGTCTCATGTTGTTCCAAAGCTGCATGGGTTTCTTCTGTTGAACACAATAGATTTTGAAAGCCAATTGAGCCATATAACATTGTAACAAGTTTTTTGTTACTTGTTCTACAGAAGAAAGACTGTAATGCAATGTAGTGCAATAACATGAATGATTAAATGATGATTATTTTTAATTTATGGGTGAACAATCCCTTCATAATGTTTTAGACCCTCTTAAAGGTATAGTTCACCCCAAAATAAAAAAATTATGATGTTTCTTTCCATGAGAACAGAACCTTTTGGGCTGAACTATGCCTTTAAGAACGTGTGTGTGTGTGTGTGTGTGTGTGTGTGTGTTTATATATGTTGTTCTTGCATGCTAAAACAAAAAACACAAAACGCAAAGCAAAACAAAAAACACAACAAAGATAATGTTTACATTTATAATAACAGAAATCAAAACAAAACAAAACAAAACAACACAAACTCAGTCCCTCAACTCCCTCAGCCTTATTTGAAAGCGCATACACACATGTCTATGTGTTGAATGTACACATCTGTTGAGTCACATGACATGTCTGCTGAGATTTCGGACAATGATCTCCGCGGCTGCTGTAATCCTCTCTCCATGGCTGTCACTTAAAATCGAAGCAACCTTGAATCCATGACAACGTCCCAGAGACACATCTGCACTCGCAGAACCTTGATAAACCATGTGACAACTTTCTTTCCTTCAATGAAAGGACTCAAGAGGCACAATACCACACAACTGCCTTTCATTCCACTAACTCGTATGAATAGAATTCAGCTCTTTAAGTTTCAAGGCCTCATGCTGCTTAAAATAAGACAGAGGAACAATTCTGGAACAGAGGCAAGCATGACATTCACTGAATCATGGAAAATGAAGGTTGGTTTTGTAAAAATTGATTTGAATCTCATGCAGTCGATAAACCCACTGACTTCATACAGCATGCTTTTGGACACAATTTCTTTCAAAGAAAATAAAAAGACAAATAAATCCACTGCCTAACTACACATACATACAGAAAAAACTAAAACGGCAAACCAAAAGCTACTACTGGAGCGTACAGGTAGGCTGCTGCTGAACATGATTGCAATCCGGAGAAGTGCGTGAGATCAGTTCCCCTGAAAGAGACTTAAATTAAAGTCAGAACGGAGGATATTAACCCTGTTTGATAAATGAACAGGGATATTGTCTGTCAGCTTGGTCATTAGTTCTTTTCACCAATTACTTTTCTAGGTGCAAAGGGAAGTCACAAGCACTGGCCCGTGGCTTCCCTCCTTCAACGGCGAATCAACGCAGGCCAACAAACAAGTCTGAAATTAGACCACGCAATATATTTGTCACCCTCAGCGATAGGAATAAACATTCACTTGGACATAATTGTTATTGGATTGAGGGTCTCAGCCATGCCTTTGATTCATTATCTTAAATGTCTATAGCACTAGGATTATAACCTATGGGAAAGATTTCCAAAACTTTTCTGCAAACAGAACTCATATGAATGTCATTATCTACTTGAAGTACCCTTTTATAGTTTAAAATTGGGATTTTTCTTTTTTTTGTATTATTTAAATTAACTATTTAATGTGAATTACAATATAATATAATATAATATAATATAATATGAAATATTAGTGAACATGAACAAAATTAATAGTATAATTTCATGCAATACAATATATTCAATATAATATGAAGAGACTTTGATAGTTTAAGACATTTTAATATCTTTTAAAAATTGTATTATTATTGAATATAATGTAATATATTTTAATATATGAAGCGACTGAGATTTGGAGACATTTTAATAACCTTTACAAATGAATATGAATAAAACAAATAATATTATAATATATGAATATGAAAAAAATTAATAGTATAATATCATGCAATATACAACAAATAATTTATTATATGAAGTGACTTTGAGAGTAAGATAGTTTAATAACATTTAAACATTTTATTATTATTAAATAATATAATATAATAATATATGAAGTGACAGATTAAGAAATTTGAATTGAACAACTGATAATATGAATAAAACAAATCAAAAAGTCTTTGAGATTTTAAGAAGCTATCATTTTTAAAACATATTTGTAGATCGAAAAAGCATTGTTAATTATCATTTTAATTAATAATGTAATTTATTATTATTATATTGTAACAATTCATCTTTTCACACAAAAAAACAATACATTTTATCATATGCTTCAAAGAGTCGTAAAAAAATGAATTGTGAATGTTTTGTAGTTCAGTAACTCCTATATAAACTATTATGTTCAAGGTCGTGCAACATGCATCATGTTTTTCATAAAACGCTTGAAAATAAAAACAACACAAAAATGCTTGGTTAAACCATGTTTTAAACTCAAGCAAACTCATCAGGCAACAGAGATGAAACAAAACAAAAATCCTAAAAGCAAAATAAAAAAACCCTTTTGTTTATGGCCAAGCAGTTGAATCCATACTCTTACTGCAACAATTTCCATCTTCATTGTATTAAAAGCAGCAAAAACAAATCCTTTAATGTGACAGACGCTTTTAGAGGCTCATCTTCGAACGTCTGCTTTAAGTACTGGATGAAACAACTCAACATTATGCTCACACGACCCAACAAACACATCCTGTGTGCTTAATAAAAGTATATGAAGCAGTTAAAATTGCTGACATAAAGATTTAGTAGGCTGCACTTCAAATAGACCAGAAAGCAGAGTGGCTGGCTCATTGATCATCAGCCGTCACTGACGGAAACATGAAAACACAGGAAGCAACACTCATCCACCCGGTGTCATGCTTTATAGGGAGTGAAGCACCCAAAGACTGAAAATGAGTTTGATCAAATTAGCAGACTAAAGAGATCTGCGAGGCACAACTTATTTGCCCTTTCAACCATGCAAAAGGTAGTGAGGGGCGCTTTGATCTCCCAATTAAATGGGTATATTTATAAATGTAAACATGTAGCTGTAGCTAATGAGCCTGGGCGATTGGACTTCTCTTTTCTTTTTTTTTATGCGACGAAGCCCCCGATCGGCACGTCAGCTAATTTGCTTGTTAAATAAACACAAATCGCTGGACTGTGACTGTTGTTCTACATGTCACTTCTTGCTATTGTTCTATTGTGCTTTGCTTTTTTTTTTTTAGTGGTAAATAAACTTGCAGTTGACGCTTGCGCTATTTCTCAGTTCATAATTTATTTAAATTAAACTGAAGGAACACAAAAGATGCGTGTTCAGAACATGATTGTTTACTGTACCTTTATTCAGTTGTTTCTTGGCCTTTTTTTGAGCGACAGAGAACGCATTGATATAAAAGCCCATTTGAGTAAAAAGAAAATTCTGACTTTTTTTGTGAGCTCAGAACTGTGAGATATAAATTTGCAATTACGTAAAAAAGGGCAGCATTGCATGACATAAACTCTCAAGTGTGAATTATAAGGTCCAATTTTGAGTGGAAAAAAGATATGTTCTCAGAATTGCGACTTTATATCTCACAATTCTAACTTTAAAACACTATATTCTATTGAGAGTTTATATCTCTTGTATCTCACAAAGTCAGAATTGCAATTTTATGAGTTATAAAGTCAGAATTCCTGACTTTATAACTTGCAATTGTGAGTTTATATCATTCAAGTCTGAGAAAAAAGTCTGAATTGTGAGATAAAAAGTCTCAATAATTATTATTTTTTATTTACTGGCAATATTGTGGCAGGTTATCATTTGACATTTTTTCTTGCAACTGGGAGATATAAAGTCAGAATTACGAGTTCTTTACAGTTCTGACTTTATAACTCGCTATTCTAAGTCAGAATTGTGAGATAAAAAGTTGCAATAACCTTTTTTTATTTTTTACTCACTGGCGGAAACGGGCTTCCATATTTCATACATTGGCCTATGACTTGCAGGAAAAGATAAATGTGATTCTTTGTCCATTCATTCTACGGATACGGCAGTTATGCCGAGGTTACAGAAGCCGTGCAGTCTTTGTCTAAAAGTTGTGGATCTCACCTTTGACATTTGCTGAATTGATCATGTCTGCCTGTATTCACTGCATCTTGGCCGACCTGAAGAAGCAGTGATTGAACAGTGACTGTGTTCCTATCTCCGTCTGTATTGATTAGATGACAGGACAGATTGAGGGAATCGCCTTGTCGTGTATCGCGTCTCTTCGTTTCAGGCGGCTCTTATCAGGATAACCCCCAACAAAATGCCAGCAACGAGACGGCACAGTTTACACGCGACATGATTCTCAATCTGCACTCGTTCTGAGAAAAATATAAAAATGTAAATAAAATGGACAGTAGAAACAAAATGCATTAATCAGAGTTGTGCTCCATTGATATGTCTAATGCCTTTGTCTAGATTATACTGTGAAGGAAGTGTACTCAATTGCAAATCATAAGGAATGTTTTTTAAACTAATATTTATATGGCACAGCATCTTAAAGCTAAAGATAAATAAGCTTTTCATTGATGTATGATTTGTTGGGATAGGATTATATTTGGCAGAGATCTGGAATCTGAATTTGCAAAAAATCGAAATATTGAAAAAATATATATATTTTTCAATTATCAGTTTATATTATAAATCAAAAATGAAGTTGATTTATTTTTTATGGTTAAAAACTCACCTAATGTTGTTATGTAACACAATCTTTACTTTTTGAGCAATACAATGTATTGTTGGCTGTTGCCACAATTATTCCTGTGCAATTTATGACTGTGTTTGTGGTCCATGGTTACAAATAAATAGTAAATTAAACTAAACTGTAAAAAACAAAATAGTAAAATTTAATAATACTAATAATGAAATGTAATTTTTAAATTGAAATGTAAATAAATTCTGCTTATATCTATCTATCTATCTATCTATCTCTCTCTCTCTCTCACGTATAT
>JAUYWG010000064.1:13690303-13700395 GCA_034779775.1 Enteromius afrohamiltoni | reverse complement strand
AAGGAAAGGAAAGGAAAGGAAAGGAAAGGAAAGGAAAGGAAAGGAAAGGAAAGGAAAGGAAAGGAAAGGAAAAAGTTGTTTGAGCAGGACTGACACTGGAAGATGTTCAGGATCACAGAGGGTCAGCATGTAATGGCAGTGAATGGCTCAGCTGGAAGAGAACAAGGCAGGGGGATCTGATGAGAAACTCGGGTGTCCTCCACTGAGAAGCAGTGGGCAGCCCGACCATGCACCGTTAGGTTAGCTCAGCAAAAAACAGCAGCAGCTCAAGGAGTTGGGTGGAAAATGAGATGTGAATGGGGTTACTGGTAGAGGGGGAGAAATTGTCAAGTGGATCATCCACAGCCATTAACACGGACAGAGAGCCAGCGAGCTCCCAGTGATTCAGAGAAAAAGAGGTTTTCTCCATCTTTTCTGTGAACGTGCTTGTCTGTCCACATAATAGACAACAAGACAATGTGTGAAGATGCATATAAACTGACCGATTCCAATGAACACAGCTTTGTATCCCTCCTCCTTCAGCGAGAACAGCGTCATTCCATCTTGGCCGAGTCCTCGGTCACAGACAATCTAAAATAGAGTTCAAACAAGCCATATCAATAGAAGCAAGACCACAGAAATGCTCCATGAAAGACCAGAAGCTCATCTGAAGGCATGTAAAATGGGCTCTGTCTGAGATTGCAGGAGGGGCATCTCTGAAGTAATCATGTGGCAGTGGAAAAGGCGGTTGGAAAACTCTCTGACGGTTGAAAAATACAAGAAAGAAGGAACAACAAAACAAACAAGAAAGAAAGAATGAAAGAAAGAAAGAAAGAAGCATATTTGAAGGTCTGTAAATCATGTCTGTTAGAGGTCTCTGGAGGGCGTCTCTGAATCCTTATATCACTGGAAAAAAGGAAACGAAAAAAGGAAAGGAAAGCAAGTAAAATAAAGGAGAGGAGAGAAATAGAAAGAAAAGAAAAGAAATAGGAACGAAGGAAAAAAAGAAAGGAAGTCTTGTTTAAGGTCTTAGGAAGGCATCTCTAATCCATTTTTAGAGAAAAAAAAAGAAAAAATGAAGGGGAACAAAGATAGAAAAATGTAAGAAAGGAGGGAAGGAAGGAATGGTGGATGGCGGTAAGTTAGAAATGAAAAACAAAAGAAAAGAAGTAAGGATGGACAGATGGAAGTAAGGAGAGGAGCATGTCTGAGCTTTTATGTCAGCATCTTCAAATCTTTCTTGTGTGTATACAAGAAAAAATCCCCCCAAAAGTCAAAAGAAGCCAGTCGCAAAGAAAAAAAGAAAGGAAAGAAGAAAAAAAGGACAAGTTAAAAAAGAAGCAAAGAATGAAAAGAAAAAAAAAACAAAGAAGCTCAGTTGAAGGCCTGTAAAGCCGTGTCTGTTTCACAGGAGGGCGTATCTGAATCTTCTTGTGTCAGCGGAAAAGACGTTGGAAAAGTGACTGTCCTCCTCCAGAGCCTTACATCCACTCCCGCTCTCCCGAGTCTGTTTATAGGTACTGAGGGAACATGCAAATCTGTCATCTCACCCCCCTCCCAATCATCCTCAGCTCTTCACCAACTGCGGAAAAAAGCATTTCCTGTGTAAAATGAATCCTGAGCAGGTGTGCCGGATGACGACTATTGATTGCCCTTTCCCGTACCTGAAGCGTTCAGGAAACAAACAGACAAGTGCATGCAGCCCCGAGGTGTTTGGCTGCCGCTGTCTGCCACCCCTAATGCAACTTTTAATTGTTCTTTATTAATGCGGCTGACATTTGGACCGCTGATCCTCCCTGAGACCTCTCGCCCTTCCTGGCTTCAAAAGGGGCAGGTGGGAGTGCATGGTGGCATGGAGGAGGGGTAGGAAAGGGAGGTGTGATGGCTTTCATTACCTTCACTCCCAGGTCTTTCATCAAATCCACCTCAAACTGAACCACATCGTACGGCAAGCGGAACTGCGGGATCTCAGAAGAGCTAGAAATCAAGAAAGGAAAAATGAAATGAGAAGACAAGGAGCCCTTTAGAGAGTTAGGAAAACATATCTCTGCAATTCTTTTTTATGTTTTAGGTCCCTTAGTCTAAATGCCAACACAACCCCAGAGTCAACACCAGAGACTCTACTAGCGGACACTGCTGGGATTTGAGTTGCATTGGATATTCAAGCCCCCCCCCCATATGCAATCGACATGCTGGTTCAACTAAACAGCGGTGGAGATGCAACAGTGCGTAATTGATAACCTCATCCCAACTCGGCATTTGAAAGATGAATATTCCCAATTACAGAGACCATTCATTAATTATTCTGACCTTCTACAATTTGCCCCATATTGATTGTGGCTGGCTGGATCAACAATGCCCTTTAGTGGACCATCTTAGATACAGGATGAGAATTCTGAGTATAAACCGTGGGTCAGAGTAATTACAGACCTCAGTCCTCCAATGAACCACTGCTTCTCGAAAATGGTGATGTCGTCGTACCCCAAGCGGGCCAGGAAAGAGGCGCAGCTGATGCTGGCGGGGCCACAGCCAATCAGAGCTATTTTAGAGTGATAGCTCTCCGGAATCTGATGTGGAGGTGGGAGATCAGGACTCCGTATCTGAGGAACTCCCATTTGTTTGAACACCTGCAAATACAGCAAAAGCACGGCAAAGCATGTTCGTAATTGTACCTCAATTGGGAAATTGGAGAGAATTTTATGGTTCTGATTTACTCAAACAACTCGCAGCAAATTCAAGATGACACATTTGATGAAATACTGAAATAGCTAGCATAAATTCCTGGCTGGTTCATACTGGTTAGTTCAGGTTTGGTGCCAATATACTGTAGTTGGTGGAAAACAAAGTTAAGCATTTAAACATAGACTTTCTCTCAAACAAAGCTTTCTACATAGACTTTCTTGTAAACTCAGATCTATCTATCCATACATCCATCATTATCAAATCTACTATCGATCCACCAATCAACAAATCAATCTCCACATATCTATAAATATATCTATCTATCCATCAGCTTATCTATGTACCTACTAGGGATGCACGATTTGGGAAAAATGTCACATTGTGATTATTAAGGTCAAACTAACTATGTAGGCATCGACTAACATGTAAATGACTCGCACTTAACGCTTCATTCGCGTCTTGTGTGAACGCAAGAATGAATGTCTTGTTACGTCCACTAATGCGTTTATTTATTTAATATAAATCGCAACATTTTCTTGGCAGTAATGGCATTGGCTAACATCATGGTCGCGATATGATTAATCGTGCCGCAATAATACCTATCTATCAACCAATCTATCCACCTATCTATCCATCCTATCACCCATCCATCCATCACTCCATCTATCCACCTACCTATCATTCTACTCACCTACCTATCAACCTACTAACCCACCTATCTATCCATCCATCTGTCTATCTATCCAAATATCTACCTATCCACCTACAAATCTATCTGCCTATCTATCCATCCTTCTGTCCATCCGTCCATCATTCTGTCATTATTAGAGTGATCAAGATGGTCAATGAACAAGTTTTGCTGTTTAATCTAGTTGCTAGGAATACTAAACCATCAGAACCCCAAGCACAATGAATCCCAATGGTGACCAGCTTTGGTGGTATAATCACCACTCTCACAGGCCAAAAGTGATACTGTCTCTACTGAGAAGCTGTATTTGAAACACAGCGAGCTTTAAGAGCCTGCCTGGATGCAGAGACTAACATGCTCTTAATTCGCCTGATGAGAAAAAAACATGACACACATGAACACATAAATCACGCAGCAATTTGATTCATTGCTTCACTATTAAAAGCCAAAGCAAAAGCCCACGCAAAGGGCTAAGACAAAGACAACAAAAAGAACTCATTCAACTCCTAAGAACAGGAACCAAATGAGAAGACAAAGAAAAAGGAATTACAGAAACTCATTCATTGCGCCAGAGTTCTTAACGCAGATGAAGACATCAACATAAAGATAGTTAGCAGATACATAAAAAACACAGCAAGTTATCCAAACAGGCATTAATGAGGAGCCTGTGGCGGTATATCCATTACAAGTAGTAAAATAGGAGGGCTGATGCTTTGTCTTCCTAATAAGATTAGCCAGATCCATATGTAAAAGCCTGCATTGTTAATATAATATTATGCCTTATGCCTGAACAGGCAACAATATAGGTGATATTAATATAGTTATTCATGAGTTTCATGGACTGTGAAGACCAAATTGCTACATGACAATGCATTTTTAATAATCCCTGAGAGCAGTTTATAGACTTTTCTATTATTGCAGTTTCAAGGAAACAAACAATGCGGCAGTTCAAAGCACAATCTCATCTCTTGACAGATCATGGCTGCATTTGAATGATGGACTACACCTGAAAAGTCATGTGGCAGCGGGCCAAACATCATGTAAGTTAAAAGGTAAGGGAAACATTAGTCCCACAGACATGCAAACAACCTTATCTGAACAAGATATTGGCTGTACTAAATTAGATAATGTAGAAATAACGGTGGGGGAGGGGGATCTTAAAGCAAACGTTACATCCAAACATAATTCTATGACACATGCTTTTAAAGGAGTAGTTCACACAAAAAGGAAAGTTCTGTCATTATTTACTCACCTTTACGTAGTTCCAAATCCATATGAATGTCTTTGTTCTGCCGAATTATGATAAGTTTGTACCCAGGTTGTTTTGGGTCACTGACTATTTAATGTTTTTACTATAGAAGGCAATATTGACCAAAACAGCCTGGTACAAATATTTTTTTAAATATCTTTCTTTGTGTTCAGCAGAACAAAGAAATTCATACAGATTAAATGGCATACATATAATATATAATACAAATAAATAACTAGAGATGTGCCAATATTACAATTCAAACCAAAACCTATAAGTACATGATGATAATGACAATGATAATAATAATAATAATTACTAGGGATGTAACGGTATTGTAAATACCGACGTACCGCAATATAATATTTTTTCAATACTACCGTGGTCGCATGACTTGATAAAACGATAGGTCTTCTGAAGAAAGTTTGCTCAGGTGAATGGAGTGAACAAGAGGTAGCGGGAACTACAATTCCCATCAGCCCAGGCATGGCCATCATTTTTTGCAGTCTGTTGTTGTGGTTACAGATCAGCGTTGCCAACTTAATTTAGCGTCTTTACCCCCTTGGCGACATATTTCCCTAAAAACGACTAGCGACAAATCTAGAGACTTCTTGAACAAACCTCAGCGGGTCTCTGGTAGTGCCGCGCGAGCTCTTGTTCTTGTTCTCCCAGCGCGCGCACACCTCTTTCTGCGTCTTTTCTATTCAGTGAGCGGCTGAGAGGAGCAGGGCTTTCAGATAAAATAGATATTATGTTGCTTCTAACTCTATTTTACATGCCAACAGAGCCAAAATCACAGCATAGACATTGTCTATATGTTATGTGTACTTGGTTTCATTCATTATTATTATTATATATTTATAAACGATTATAAATAAGGATTTCAATCTAGATTAACATAGGTAGGCTTGTTCAGTAGGCTGTACAATGGCGTGCATTTCAGTCACCATTTCATATTCATTCAGTTTTTCTGACAACAGAAACCATCAAAAATATCAGTGAAAACCGTTATATTGAGAATTAGGGTGCACTGAATAACATAATGTGACCACAGAGAAGCAAGATAATATGACACACTGATGTAATGAATATGCAAATTGACATATGATGTCATCTAGCAATCAGATGCGTGAAAGGTTTAATAATTTTTTGTTATTAAAATTGAAGTTCCTGTTTCAAGGTTTACAGATAGATGGCTAATGTGTGTGCCCTTGATATGTTCAGCGTTCACGTAAACTGTTTTTTTTTGAGTTTCTTAATTATTGAGTTTTTTATGTAAATGATTCAATAAATACCGTACGGTGCCATTCACACCGAGGTATTACCGTACCATGAAATTTTGATACCGTTACATCCCTAATAGTTACACAGTTTAAATTTTAAAATAAAAAGCTATTTTACATTTATAAATTGTAATTGTAATAATCTTTTACTCTATTAATCTTTTTTAACTGCCTAGGTCAGCGTAACAGGCTTCTTTAAACATCTATTTTTTGAATTATGTAATTATTCCAAAATGTTTTGCCAGTTTTTTGGGGATTTGCTGAAGACTACATTTAACAGTGTTATTACATTATTCCATTTTTTAACTTTAAGTTATTTATAATTTTCTGATGACAAATCTGTGCATCCCCAGAAATAAGTGGCATGAATTGTGTAATTGTTGTCTAAATCACCTATAAATCACTTCATAATCAAACCTGATGGCAAATAGATACTCAAACTGGCAGCGTTGGCATGTGAGTGGGAGTTAGTCAAATTCCTCTAAAGATGCTAATGTGCTCGGCCACCTCTGGCCACAGCGCTGCGTTTCCTCTGTAATTGAAAAGAGACACCAAGTTATCTGTGATTGCAGGCCGACTACAGGAGCAGCCACTGAATGACGGTGGGCCTTGATAGGCCCTTTTTCTCGGGTTATCTAATTATCGGCTCGATAACCAGACTGACCTCTCACATTTAAGGAGAGAGGAGCTGCCACCTAGACAGAGATGTCTAATAAGTCACAGCAGAGGTGGGCGGCACAAGAGAGAGAGGCTGCTTTTGTAATTGCTCTTCTTATCCTTCATGAAGTAATGAAACTTAACATGCCAAAGCGCTTCCTTTTTTTAGCCTATGGTGATTGTGTGGAACAGGTGGGGTCGGGTTACAAAGGTGGGCGGAAATGAACTGTCGTGCTCGCCGTTTCCCCCTCCTAGCAGTCAGTTAAGAAACACACTCGCCTGAGAACCTGTTAGAATTGCAAACAAATTGCTTAAGGTAAAGAAAAACAAAGCCTCCGGCAACACTGAAACGCGGCCGGCTAAACTTATTCATGTCAGCGGGCATGTTTTTAAATTGCATTTGTAGTGTGTGCTTGCTTATATACATTCTGAAGAAACCCTGAAGCTTTAAAGAGGCACAAAGGTAAGAGCAGAAACATTTATGCCGCTTTTGCAACTAAATAATAAACCTTAAGCTACTATTCACACTAAATGGGTTTGCATTCATTTGAACATGTTTACACTACCAGGAGAAAACCCCCTCCTGATACAAAGATACAAATGTCTAGCCTATACTGTAATATTTTTATGATTATATTTTAAAGTGCCCCTACTATGCCTTTTCAAACATGATCTTTCATGCAGTGTGTCATGTAGCTGTATGTGACCATACTGTTAACTATCTGCAAAGTTGTGGTGCAGACAGTGCAAGATAAATACAGTTTTAGAAAAGAGTCAAAATATAGAGCCTCACATTCGCCTAAACGAGCTGTCAGCAATTCAAATCTTTTTCTGTTATGCCCACACGTCACAAAGTAACATATTCATATTTACTTGCCCGCCGACAAACAGTACAACTTCCACGTGGATTACATCATGTCAAGAAGACGCTGTATCCCGCGCTGTCATTCGTTTTTATAGCAATGGGCGTTTCGTTTTTCAACACACGCTGTAGCGGTAGAACGATCATAAAGGACTGCGCCATCTGACCAATCACAGCAGTGAGGGCTCACGGAAAGGAGGGGCTTAGACAGACTGAGTCTTCGAACTGCTTCACACGAGTCGTTTACCAATCATTTAACATTTTTGGAGAAAACTTAAATGTTTTTTAACCTTGCATACATGTAAACCTGTTTTAAGAGCCTCATAAAGCAATATCAGCAACCTTTAAAAAGGAATAATAGGGGCGCTTTAATATTATATATATGAAAAAATGTACAGCCCAAAAAACATGTTTATTTCAATATTATATTAGTGTTTTTAGATTTAACTTTAGTGAGCAGTAGATTAAAAAAAAGGTAAATGAAACAATAAATGCTTAATTAAATATTTAATGCTTCCTTATATACAGTATAATACAGAATTGTAAACTGACTGATATAAAAACCATTCAAATCACTACTATACTGCAATAATAATGGGAAAAAAAACTTTTTTTCTTGCAATTGAGTAAACAAAAAAATCAAAAATTGAGTAAAAAAGTTTGTAAGAAAAAAAGCCAGAATTGTGAGATATACAGGTGCAATTTCCTGTTTTATCCCATGGCAGAAACAGACGACTCTTTATAATGTGCATCCATATTATAAAGCTACGTATATATGAACAAAAGGTGCATGTGCATTTGCAGTGATATGTGAACAGGTGTTTGGTGTATTTTAGTAAGGTTAGAACACAGCACTGACCATCGACCTTCACCAGCTACAGAAAACTCCCACTTAGCCGTTCATACAATCGTGGGTCAAGTCGAGCAATCAAACCCACGCACTTTCATTTCTATTTAATTACCAGCTTCCGTGCAGCTGTGTACCGCCTGCAAAGCAAAACATAAACACATAAATGAATTAATGAATAACACACCTGAAGTTTCCATCATTTTGATACAAAAAACAACATGACCGATCAAATTCTATGTATTTAAGTTGACAATAACAGTGATTACGTAAACCCTGCCCTGCGTGACTTCCTGTAAAATTCCTCACAGATCCGTTTACGGCAAACCAGTCTGCCAGCACCTGCTCCTTTTTAGTCACTTCCTTTCGTCGTTAAAAACTAGACCATCATCTTGTGTTTTAGTCATTGACTATTTGCAGCTCCCTTTGGTTTCTGCATCTTGTGAGATTGACACGAGGCGAGTTATTCCTTGGCGTCAGCTCACCAATGTCGTGTCAGAGGACTGGGCCGCTGAGACGAATCTCGGCTGTGGCAGCGGAGAGTGTCACACATCATGAATACATACTGCTGCCGACTAGAGCTGAGAGACTTCATTAACACTGGCACGCAACACAACCTCTTCATGACAGCATATGGGATCCAACCAAACACGAATACACTCTTTTCTAACAGGTTAACTCCACTAAAACAAAAGGGAATAGTAATATGTAGCGATTTTTAGATATATACGAAACCGTAAGCATTTAGAGTTGCGCATTTTTTGCAAATTTCTCTTCATGTGCAGTCTAAGCCCTGCGGCATACATGGATTCCTAAAAATAATCATAGAAAAATAGTTAAAACCTAACATGGAAATCAAAAAATGAAAAGGTAATATCTTTCTTCTTATAAACCTCAAATATGCATTTTCAAAGCAGTGGCCCAACGATTACTGGTTGTTGAATTATGATGCTCATGTGGGCAATGCAGGTTCAAACTTGACATGCAACATGTTAGTTCACTCTTTATTGTGTATGTCAATAAAAAAATAAGAAATAACGTTTTACCTCTGTGGCAAACTGCTGCAGTCCCCCGATGTTTATGGGACCTTCCTCGGATGCGTACAAGTTACACCCCCCGACACACAAGTCTGAGGTGGGACACACCATTCCACACGTCAAACCCAGTGGGTTGTCTGATAGAATGGTCCGAGCGGCTCCGTAATAATTCTGTGAACATCAATACAAAGATGTCTTACAAAGCTACACATATACAGTAGATCTATCATTTTTTAGGAATCACATACAGACAGCTATTAAGGCATTCCATAAATTAGGCAGCAAAATAATGTTGCCTTTCAAGGCCAATTGTTTTGTATTTGCATATACATACATATCTGTAAAAAATATGTAATTTAAAAAAATAAATAATTAAATGTATATTTTATTAAGTACTATAGTATATAGATCAAATTAATTAAAAATATATTATTTCATATCATATTTGTGCACATTATGCATTTTTATTATTATTATTATTATTATGCTTATTAGGAAAATGCCATTCCTTAACAACATAAATGTATTATTATTATTTTTACATTTTCTTACGCTCACCTAGGCTGCACTTATTTGATCATAAATACAGAATTTTTCTTTTTTAAATATGTACTATTATTGCAAATCAAAATAACTGCTTTCTGTCTGAATATATATTTTAAGATGTAATTTATCTGTGTTATGCAAAACAGAATTTTATCTATATAAAATAGGATTACGTAAAATATTATTTGAAATCCACACTGATCTTTTTTTTTCAGTTTTGCTGCTTAATGTTACTGTGGTAACCATATATATGTGTATATAT
>JAUYWG010000064.1:13672944-13686534 GCA_034779775.1 Enteromius afrohamiltoni | reverse complement strand
TTCAGCTGATAAACTTTAACTAAATTAATTTAAATAAATAAGCCTAATAGTCATCGGCTAATTTAAGGGAACTGCGGAAAATAATTTCAAAGATTTTAATACTTGTTCAAAATTTTAAAAGGTATTATGAAATATGAAAAGTCATTTAAATCATATGCTTTCGAAAGTCATAAGCACACATTAAAACGTTAAAAGGGTTATTATAGGTTATTACATTTTATAGTTATTATAGTAAGTTATTTTCCTATTCAAACATTTTTTAAGGACAGGTAGTTGCCAAGGCAACAATTCTTAATTTGATTTAGTTTACCTTGAACTATTGAATACTTGATAACAAAAACAAAAACAAAAACAAATAAAAATAAAAATACAGATATTTTAAAAATACAAAAACATTCAACAAAAACGTACAATAAATATAGCTTTTTATAGATTTGATATTGATTAACAACAACACTTTAAATATGAACAGTATCTCAATAATACACCTACACATCATTGTCAGAAAGTTGTTTCGAGACACAGCAAGATCTCACATTTTGATGAAACATCACAAACTTTTACCTCAACCGAGCATGAACAGGAATATTTATTAATAAAGTCAATGCACAGATACGCAACATACCTTGTTTGCAATACTTGTGATGAAGGCCTTTATGTTCAGATTGGTCGGGCAGCTCTTTTGACACGGTGCATCTGCGCACTTCAAACATCTGTAAGACAACAAGACTGTGCTTGAGTTAGTTCACACGCAATGCAAAGTAAAGTTATTTACAGTAAGGGCAGTCTCCCCACTGGAACGGCACATTCCAGCCAATTACAAACACTCTACGGCACCCAGAGGAAATCAATCCCCAGCTTTTGTGCCGGAGGACTTTTCTCCCAGCAACTACATCTCAAAAGACGCCATATTGATGACACACCGGTTTTGAATGACAAATAGGATAATTTGGAGCCGCCCAATTAAATATTCATGCCCAATCAGAATGGATGTGGTACGTTTGGCCCCTGGATGTGAATGGTGTGTGACAGGAGGCATTCGACTGGGGCTGCAGGGAATGAAGGGAAAGAGGGAGGGCTGCTATACTGTAGCTCGCAATCATTATTTCGCATTTTACAAACACACAGCTGTTTAAAAATTCACCACGCTAATGACTTCAGATGATGTATCAGTAATTTGCAAGAGCGCGTTTTCCTTTGCAGCGAGCACAAAGGGGGGAGGACGCACGACTAGAACAGAGCAAGGAAAAGGAGATGTGGGAACAAGGGAGGAAAAAAGAAAAAGACTCCCCGTCGCCTTCGATGTGAAACGTGCAACTTGTGCCACGAACGCGGACACAAAAAGTGCACAAAACACAGTGGAAAGAGCAGAGCAAACACTCAAGTAACACCTGCACGTTTAGATTCACACGCAGCTGGATGTCCATAATAATCCCGTCTCACAATTCTCAAAGCTCGCCACAGACTAGAGTGCACAAGGCTGCCATTAATACCACTTACCGGGGTGACAGTGGGGTAATTACTGGAGTGCGGTGGCCAGGTACAGGCGCCACAAAGGACCACACAGCGCTTTTAGAAACCAGGGTGGCTGATCATAATGTGACATTAGTTTTGACCCGCTTTTCTTTATTTGATCATAAATTATCCTTAGCCTAAAGGATTATGGATATTGCAGGAGTCTTGGCCCGGGAGAGGGTCTGGAGTGGGCTTTGACGCTGAGATGAAGGCTAATCTCGGAGGA
Organism: Enteromius afrohamiltoni; assembly: GCA_034779775.1. NCBI lineage: Eukaryota > Metazoa > Chordata > Actinopteri > Cypriniformes > Cyprinidae > Enteromius > Enteromius afrohamiltoni. The sequence goes on along the minus strand of JAUYWG010000064.1, from coordinate 13,684,793 downwards.
TGCTGGGCCTATCGCACTTCTGATCTGTGCTGAGATGATTAATACAGAGAGGGGACACCGAGCAGCTGCGGGAAGACATAAAGCCACGCTCACATAAATATCTCTCTCGCTGGCGTTCCTCTCCGCTTATTGTGAAGGAAAAAGCACTCTTCCAAATCAGCGATATATCATCTGTTATGATCATTGGCGTGTGTATCTTACAAAATATGCATGTAGAACATGAAACGGTGCAGTGGTTCATATTCAGCTTGCTGAACGATGAATACATTAGCACAAATGTATTAAAGCTCTGGCTCTTAGAAAACGCAATAGTACTATATAATGCAGATATACTTGAAAGTAAAGTAAAAAAAAACATAGAATATTAATAAATTAAATACATGGTGATTATGAAATATCACCTAGGCCAATCAACCTAATGACATATTTTGCTGAATAAAAACAGCATGAAATAAAAATGCATTTATTACTTAAAATTTTTGGAATTGCACGAAAAAAATAATTATTAAAACCATTTTATTTTTGTATTTTTTTGTATTTTAGTATTTATCCACTTTTAGTTTTTCATAACTATAGCAACAGTATAATTTAAATAGATTTTAATATAATTTCGTAAGCAACCGTTTACTATTTAAATACATTTTTATCTAGCTTTTAGCTTATCGCAACATCTGGTTGCATCAGAAAATGTTTATTTGAATTGTTTTTATTAACATGAGTGGCACTCTATACATCCCGTATAGAAACCAGCTGTTATTCAGTCGGGTTTGCTTTAATAAGAGACAGCAACTATGCCAGAATTCAACGATTAGCCAATTACAACAGAGGTTATTTGCATATAGAAGAGTGCAAGGTACAGCAACAAAATCCAGCTTGTTTATTAGGGTCGGAGAAAAACGGCCATGCAAAACCAAAGATGACGATTTTGGTGACTAATGTGTGGACTTCTGGGGAAAAAAACTAAATGTTACAAAAAATTCTAAGCTGACAGACACGGCCCAGAAAACAGCTGTTCCACGGCGGGTCAAAATGTATAAACACATTCATAAAGATGAGACCCAACAGATCAAAATGAGAATCTGTGAGAGGGGTACCTTCAGTTGATTGCTGAGCGTTTTTGTCTCTCTTTTCAAAAACTGTAGCTCGGGGGAGAAAAAAAGAGGGCGAAAACGAGAAAGAGTGAGAATAAAATAACCTATTCCCTCTTTGACACGCCGGGGCTCCGCGGTATGGCTGTGGACAGGAATCCCATTGTCTTTTTTCTCCTCCCAAGGTAACATTAAAGACACGGCACATCCAGACACATTTTAGACCCTCATCCGTCTCCCCTGGCCAGCAGCCCAAGTGCTTAGCAAATGTCAACAGAAAATAATGCACACACGAAGGCAATCTTATTTGTTCAAGAATTGCTCTAGGTCACAGCAATTCAGCTGGGCTTTGAGAGCGGCGCTCAGGAAAAGACTGTCTTGCAGTGCAGTGCATTAGATACAGTGCTGGGGCTTTTCTGAGCTGTAACGCAATCAAATGCATACACAATTTTTTGTTTCTTTCCTTCCCACTTTTTTTATTATTTTTTTTTTTATCACCCTCCCCCCAAAAATAAATAAATAAATAAAATAATCTAGTGCGTTCAAATGAAAAGAGCTGTTGATTAGCGGACAACTGCAAGCTGATTTATTCTCCCTCTTCTCTCTCTGCTTCCTACCTTATCGTTTTACTTGAGTAATAATCTAGCATTTGAATGTTTTCCGGGATGAGTGTATTATGGGGTTCTAGAATGTGCAGGAAGCTAATCTCCCAATTCATTGTTTTCATTATATCTCAACCAAAATGAACCCGCGACGGGAAAAGTACAATTCAATAAAAGCTAGGCCTCCCAGGATTTGCCATTTTAATGATTGCTTACCTTTATGAATTAGTTGTCTCCACAAATTCAGTTCTTCACTTTTTCTTGGAGAAACTAATAATTCTGTTCATAATCTTGGGGTTGCAGCAAATTCTATCTTCTTTTAATCACGGGGCGTTTTAGGAATACAACAAAGGAGTCAAAAAAGGCCAGTGAATGCTGCACTAAAAGCATCAAGAGTATAAATAAAATGCACACAAAGAAAAAAATGTCAAGAAGGATTAACAAGAAGGCAGGGCTGTGGCATTATGGGATCGTGACATTTGCTTAGCCTGTGCTAAAATTAAAATTAAAATTAAAATTAAAATTAAAATTAAAATTAAAATTAAAATTAAAATTAAAATTAAAATTAAATATATTTTTTTATGTAATTATTATATATAATTAAATGTTTGCATACATTCCTTGTATTAATTAACGTGGCCTTGTGGTTAGTTGCAGTACTCATAACGTGTTTCAGTCCAATTTGCAAATTTGACATCTTTTTGTAAAAGTCAGCATATATTCCAAATTGAAAATTTTAATTAAATTACATATTACAGGAAAGCCAACATGGAATACAAATATATCATATTATATATATTTATATATTTCATAATACATTTTCTTGACTTTTTATCGTCTTTTATCGTGTAAAAGTCTTAAGTTAAAAATTAAATATATTTTTAAAAATGTAAATATTATCATGTTATATTATACAGAAACATATTTTGTTATTATATTAAATGATATTCAATCTCAGTCAAAGCTGAATTTGAAATTGCTATCTCCTTCCAGTGTAACCTCAATCTAAGTTGCAATCAGTTGAACTACAATGAAAAACCTTTGTCACAGTAAGTCAAATGATAACATGATGAAATCATTGCCAGGCACAAATTTGTTCCGTTTTATTCTGAATTGTGTTTTAGTGCTTTGTTAACTCTCATCTATGGCACAGGCTGTGCTGAACACATGCGAATGCGGTATTGAGTTTGTCTTGCCCGTTAGACGCAGTTGTGTCAGTCTGCTCAGGCATCTGGATGCAAGTTTAATGATGTCAGCGGTGCAGCTCGGCTGGGGACAGGTGGGAAGAGAGCGCCAGGTGAGGTGAGATTACTCTGTGCGCTGAGGGTTAGGACAGCAGCCGTCAGAACTGTCAAAACCACCCGGCCTGGGTCTGTCTGGGATCAGGGGGATAACCAACAGCTGCAAACACAGCAGACTGAAAAATGAAGAACCAGAGACCTGCATGGCTCTGTGTGTGTGTGTGTGCAGGTTTGCGCCTGAAGGATCATATGCATCTGATTGACACATCACTCAAAGCTGTCAGGGGTAATCACGTTCTAGATGTGACATTACTAATCCAGCTGTAGCTGATCTAACTATAAAAATGTCAATTCAGATGACAAGAACACAAACCGTAAACTGTAATTTTAAGGGTGCTCCCATCGGTCAGAAATCCCGTTTTGAGGTATTCTAAAGTTAAATGGAATCAAATGCATGGCTACCATGGTAACATATACGGCGGGAGAATGTAGGATCTGTCAAAGCGGACAAGTAAGGTTAAATGTACATGCCTGCTGCACAGTTTCACCTGTCATCTTAATTGCTTCGACACTTGTGCTTTTTTAACCAATTACAGCAGATTCTTGGACAGTCCGGTAATAGCAGGCCTTTGCTCCGATGCTACAACATGTTTATTTATGAATATCAAGCTACAACACACAAATCACTACAGCATATTGGTATAATTTCTGAAAGATCATGTGACACTGAATTTACACATATATATATACACACACACATTTGATTAACATTTCAGCAAATGCATGCTAGCAGTGATAAATAGCTAAGCTTTCAAACACCTACTCAGTGGATATTTTTATTTCTCTAGTTAATTAAACATTGATCTATCTGATTAAAAAAAGAAAGCTATACCTGAACAAAGTTTCAACTTTTTTACATCTTCACTTCTTCAAAAAGTACAATATTTTTTTACTTTTTTCCAGTGTTGTGGGTGGTTGTGAGCATATTGAGATGAGTTTTCTATTCAGATTAAATCACTTATCCTATGCACAGCAATAGTAAAAGCAATATCGGAATATCTTATTAAAAGTAAATATAATACCTTAAAAATACCTTAACAAGAGCTGCTAGAAAGTGAATGCTCATGACACATCGTGATGAAGATCAGTCCACAGGTTTTTTGTGAGTAAGCTGCTCTGACCTGGGATCAGGTGTGGCGGAGTGGTAATGAGCAGAGGCAACCGCTAAAATGACCCAAACACTGACCAGTAAAAAGAAAAGGAGAGAACGCACATACCTTTACACACTCACACACACGCCAGACGGAAAAGGAAAAAGGACAAAAAGAGATCAAGACATGCTGTACTCAAACTAGAGTCAATATGCCATTAATCACCAAATACCAGCTGTATTTGTTTACTACCTTAATATGTCATTATTTTCAGCACCGCATGGTACACAAAAAATCTAAATAAAACTGTACACAGTATTTATCAAAATTACATTTTTATTATAAAATGCGGTAACATTCCAAAAAGATGGCACAATTTAGAAAGGTACAGTAAGGCAAAAAAAATGTATTTTTTAAAAGAAACATCCATAAAAAAAAGAATAAATAAATAGAAACTCTTTCAAGTGCTGTGTGCCTTTAATGTTAAAATATTGTGAAATATATTATAATTACTAGATGCTAAACCGAAAAAAAGAAAGGAAAAAAAAAATATATATATATATATATAAAGAGAAAAATAAAAACTAGAAATGCTTCCTAACCGAAATAAGTTATTAAATGTAAAGCTGACATAAAATAAAGAAAAATATTAATATAATAAAAACAATCATTTTAATTTAATAATTAAAAAATAAATAAGGCACTTACTGCAATTACTACAAAAATATTGCTAAAAGTCATAATAGTAAATAAATAATCCTAGAATATGACTTTTTCTATAGTTGTTACCAAAACTGGGAGTCAAAAGAGCCCATCTTCAAATTCTTCTGATGATTATGGCTTTTTCGATCATTTTGAGCCCGTTTCATTATTTGCTGAATGAATACCTTACATCTGATTGCTTAGAAAAGTAATCTTTCCTCAATAAGCCTCATGATTTGAGTTATCTTTCACAGCCATAAAAGTATGCGACAAGTGACACTGAAGTTTTGTGCAGAAACATACAGCAGTATGAGCAATAACAAAAGCGACACTCGTTTTAGCTGTAGAAAAACTCACCATATAATTCGGGAAAATAAAAAAGAAACCGCAAAGGCCCTGATGTCATTGTGAAGGTGAATCTTCGGCCTTGATCTCTGCGCTTGAGGGGGTTGAATACATAAGTGCTCTCCCCTACAGTGGTGCATTGACAAAGGTCACTCAAAGTCCTCTCAAGGTCCGGACCATTTGAAATCCAATTGAAATTCATATATCTATTGGATGTGTGTGGGGATGCTTTAAGGGCAATGTTTACCCCCAGCCAAGTTCATCACTCTCTCCGGAGTGACAGAGGGGTTAACGACGCTCAGCGCGCAGCCCGCTGGACAATCAGAGCAAATCAGAGCGCAGACGGATGACGGCCGTTACTTCCATGTGAGTCATAAGCTTGCATTTAGGGAACGGGCGGCCATCCCTCATCGCCGTGACAGTCCGGATGCCGCTCCGCTGACTGATCAGACACCAGAGAGACAGACAGTGCTTTGAATAATAGGAAACACTACGGAGAGCGAGGCAGGAGGCATGAGCGTGCATTTATTAGCCCCTTCACCAATGCTGTGACTGGACACCGGACTCCTGACCTTCACTGTGACCTCTAAGATCACCTCCACCAGTTGGAGTCTATCAGCGGGTCTGGAAATCAGTGCCCGGAGCTTGAAAAAGGATCCACATAAAAGATCTTGCTTGCTTAGTTAACAAGTGATTGCCTATAGCACCTTTCGCTCGTTCTCACAGAGATCACAGACACGCTCTGCAGGATGGTGCCATCTTGACAGGAAAAGGAACTTCTGGGAAATATTTATCTTAAAACAAAATGTAAATGTATGTTGTTTTTTTTGTTCTCAACTCAAGCCATTGTATCTTTCCTGTCATCTGAAATGCAACCAATTTATTTAGAAACATGAAATTAGTGATTCATTTTTTTATTATTATGAATTTTATTTGTCGTGTGCACTACCTATGAATGTGGAGTCAGTAGGACATTTATTATTAATTGTTTTATCCAGCAATAATGCATTAAAATTAGTCAAACATGACAGTATAAAGAATTATATTGCTTAAAAAAATATATTTTTCAAATAAAATTATTTTAAACATTTGATTCATCAGAGAATCCTGAAAAAAATTATATTTTCCAAATAAATTAAATAATAATAAAATAATAATAACTGTAAAATAACTAATGTTGATCCTGAGAAAAAATAAATAAAAATCCTTTTTTCAAAAAATAATAAATATGAAACGTTTTCAAAATGTTGATAATTATAAGAAATGTTTCTTATGTGAAACATACGGTTGCATTTTAGAGTTTATAAAGGATTTACAGGTGAAATTTAATTAGCATATTAAAATTATTTCTGAAGCATCAAGTGACACTGAAAACTGGGAAAAGACTTTATTATCTATTTATTATTTAAGTTATCAAAGAAATTAATTAAAATGGAATACACATTTTAAATTGTAACAATATTTCACAAATTACAGCTTTTTAAACAAATAAATTCAACTTTTATTAACCTAGTGGTCAAAATGTGTGGAAACAATTGAATTCAAGGCTAAATTCAGCCCTTAATTTTCCCCAGCAAAAGAAAATTGAGTACATCAGGTGTGCCACAGCAGAAGAACAGTTTAGCTACGTTATATTACTTCCTTTAGCTTGGAGAGCGTAAGAAGAGGGTCTGCCGGTTTCCCATTTCTATCAGGAGATTAATGACATGATTGCCTAAATTTATTCTCCAGCACTTGTTTTTGGGTAAAAGGTTTATAGATATTCATTCTGAAGGTCTGCGGAGTGATTTGTGCAGTGTGAAATTGGTGAAGTATAGCTAACCTTGTTAACTTCCTCAATTAAAGTCATGTCGCAGGCTTATTTCCGTGTGATTATACGCTGAACGCCCTGGAACAGGCGTAATTGAGGGAAGGAACCTTTTCCATCGGCACCAATCTGCTCTCACCTCTGCCACCCCGCCAGCCTACCACAGGGTCAGATATAAGCTTCCTATTTTTTTTTCTGCATTTCTAATCATTCTCTCTTTTATTCTGTTTTTGTCTTGGTAATTAGCAGGTAAAATCGCATTTACTTCGGCGGACTGCGGTGGGCAGAAACGGTGAACAGCGTGACATCAGATAAATCCCATGAGATAAAATTTGATTTCACCTGCAAAAATGGCTTATGAAGTATAAGAAGCGAGCAACAGCATCAAAAATGTCAAACTATTAAAACAAATAAAGGAAAACCGACTAGTTGTCACACAAGGAAAAAGATGTATTCCTGTTTACTGTACCTTTGCATGTATGAGCACGCTCCCTTGTCATAACCTTTGCCATCGATCTAGCCAATTACCACAACAAGGCCATAATTCATAAGCCTGGCAACTAACGGACAATTTTCCATAAAGGGAATTTAATTAATTGCTATTTTGTTGCTGTTTGTGCATCCCTGATGATGTATTTATCTATGAGCCGCTTAAATATTGCTAGGAATTATGTTCATATACATGCAGTTCACTGTAATCCTCCTCGATCTCTTCTAATGAAGTTAAGCAGATTAGGGGAGATTTTTACAACCCTCGCTGTGAGCACCGGATTCTGTCATCTCAACACACTCCTCAATAAATCTATTCTTGTACCCTGGATCAGTGAGATGAAAGTGGATGAGAAATTAATTTAATACTCTTATTATTTTTTAAATATACAGGACTTTAATATAGTCACTTTAGAAGCTACTTTATATTCAAAAGAAGTTGTAGGCTGTCAAGAAACGAACAATGATGAACAACCTGCTTAGCTATTTTAGTGACGATGAGGTCACTGCGCCGATTTAGAGATTCCCGTCGCTGCATGACCTAAATTCTGTAAGTGCCACTGAATAAACTAGTTATATTACACCAAATAAGTCAACTAAATTCTGCCGTGTGATCAAAGAACCGGCTTTACTGACGATATATATCGCCCAGCCCTATAACTGGTCTTTAAAAAATAAACAAGTCAACTAAATTCTGCTGTATGACCTGCAGCCATTGAGTGCAACTAGACATCTCAAATCAAAGAGGTCAACTACACAAGTGACTTATGGTCTTAAACATGTTAACTAAATTTCACTGTGCAACCAAAAAACTCTTTTTTTGGATAACTGCCACAAATGACTGAACTAGTCATCACAAACTAAACATCAACAAAATTCCACCATTCTAAAGTTGTCATTTCAGTGAAATACACTACCGTTCAAAAGTTTTAGAGCAGTAAGATATTTAATGGTTTTTAAAGATGTTTCTTCTGCTCGTCGAGGCTGCATTTATCAGATTAAAAATCCAGAAAAAAATATAATATTGTGAAATATTATTTCAATTTAAAAGAACTGTTTTCTGTGTGAATATATTGTTAAATGTAATTTATTCCTGTGATACAAAGCATCATAACTCCAGTCTTCGGTGTCACTTTCAGAAATCACTTTCAGTTTTATTATCAGTGTTGGAAACGGTTGAGCTGCTTAATAGTTTTTTTTTAGGATTCTTTGATCATTAAAATATTAAAAAGACAAGCATTTATTTAAAATGGATAATAATGTTCAGAACTACTGTTACAGTAGTTTACCGTTTCACTACTTTCATTACATTTTTATTCTTTCTTCTTTCAAAGAAATGAATACTTTTATTAACAAAGAATCTATTCAATGAACAAGAAATTCATAGCATAGATTTACTTTCTAGAAATGTTTTATATTTTGTAAAAAAATTATGTTGCTTTTTACTTGTTATTCATTAAAGAATCCCTAATCTTACGAAACAAACGTGCTAAATTCCGCTGACCTAAAGCCTTTAAGCACTACAAATGACAGAACTAGATATCTTAAACCAAAGAGGTTGACTAAATATTGTTACATGGCCTAAAGTATTTGAATTGATTGAATCCATTATCACAAAATAAACAGGTTAACTAAATGAATCTAAAAGTACAAAAAAAGACAGAACTAGCTATTACAAAAGTACCTTAGTTAACTAGATGCCACCGTTTTCACTAAGGTTGTGGTTTCCATAAATGACCAGCCTTACAAAATTAAACAGCTCAACTAAATGCCGCCACTTGATTTAAAGTCGTTGTTTACAAATGACAGACCTAGACATTACAAACCAATCTACGGTCTACGGCTTGAATTATTTGTATGCATTATTACAAACTTAACGTGTTAACTAAATTAATCTTTAAGTACTACAAATCATCATAAGATATCACAATCACTAAATGCCACCATTTTAAGCTATAAAATGCAGCCTTAAGAAACTAAAAGGGTCGACTAAATGCCTCCGTATGACCATCAAAAATCTTTAAGCACCAAAGTACTCAACACAAACCAAAGAGGTCAATAAAATATTGCTACAAGGCCAACAGTCGTCAAGCTGGCTGAACCTGTTATCGCAAACTAAACAGGTTAACTACTTTTAAAGTGTCAGAAATGACTAGTAAACACAAACACTAGAATATGATCTCTTCACTCAATGTCAAGTCTTGAGTGACAGTATGTGTCAAGGTTGAATACTTAGTAATAATGGTTTGCACAGAAGTGTGAGCAATAGTTCTAGTGAAGCTGCCTTAGTACCAAAAAGCAAGAGACAAGCATGAAGACTAAGGCCGATGTGGTGCTCCAGAGAGTCAAATTAAACATTGACAGGTTAGCCGAGCGCAGTTTGCTCCGGGTCGCCATATAGCTGATCCGGAGCCCTTAGGGACGCCTTCTCCTCGCACAAATTAATACCTCCGAGAGGCCGACTGAACGGTGGCAATAAACTCATTTGTTCCCCAAATAATGAAGAATGACTCCCCCCTCCACCAATCCCCCACGACCACCACCACCAGTACTTTGGTCCTCGCCACATCTGTGACTGTTGCCATGGTGACCTGGTCTTACCTCACCGCTTCCCGAAGTGCTCCACGCTCACTCAGAGTCGTGTGTTTGATGTCATCAAAATTGTTCTCTAGCTTCACACAGCTCTGTGAGAGAGAGAGAGAGAGAGAGAGAGAGAGAGAGAGAGAGAAATGAGATGACAGAGGAGGTGCTGTTATTTGTTTGGATGTTTGTGTGTGTGTGGTACATTTCATTGATTGGGGCTGTTACACAGGCTTTGAACATAATCCACTCAAACATCATCAGCGAGACTGCTCCTCCGCGCTCTCATGCAGATTGTACAGCACTGCCAGGGTTGTGCCGCGTGATTCATCAGACGTGACATGGCCAACTCCTTGGCTGCTACGAAATGTTGAAACGTTCTGGGGCTCGGACTGCAGTTGTCATGGCAGTCGACCCTTCTCTAGCCCCTGACCCCTGAAGGGAGCAGGTAATTATGAGGAGACACAATTTCTTCTCCTCAGTACTTTGGATTTAGACCACATTATAAACTCAAGTCGCACTAACAAACAATCAAAATAAAAAGGAATACAAAAAACAACCTCCACTCCCAACAAATTGCCTCGATTCCTCCCCATCAGACTTGAGGGAAGGTGTTTTTTAATTTATATTTATATTTATTTTTTTCTTTTCCTTTTTTAATTCTTTTTTTTATTATTATCAGCTTCCAGTTTTCAATTTATTTATTTCTTTTTTAAATTCTGACCTGTGAAAGTTTTGAGCTTTAATTAAACTAATGCAGTATATAATTATTATATTATATATATATATATATATATATATATAATTATTATTTAAATAGCACCATTTATAAGTATTGCTTGCATTTATTATTATTATTATTAATAATAATCAAAATTATACATGCACTACTTGTATTTATACATTTATTTTTATTATTATTTTTTTATTATTATCATCATCATTACTAATGAAAATTATACATACATCACTTTTGTTTATAAATGTATTATTATTATTATTATTATTATTATATATTTTTTCTAATAGTACCCTTCATGCACATTAAGTATTAATATTGTTGTTGTTATTTAAACAATATGTAAAAAATAAATAAATAACATACATCAGGGTCAATCAATCAGTTTAATTCATCATTGAGAAGTACGCGGTCTACTGGATTAGCCCATGTCTTGCTATCTTATCTACTGATAGTAGAGTTGGAAACTGACTTTGAGCTCAAGCCATGCGTGATGGTTGGGAAAACATGTAATGCAATTTCACATGCAAACTTGACCGTGAATATTTTTTTTATTCATCCAGCTCTCAGGTGACAGTTGGTCTCCATTCAGAACTTGACAGCTCACATCAATCACAACCCTTGAAGAAGTGCTTCCACTCAGTGGAACGAATCCAGGGACTCCTATACACAAGTAAAATCATGTGACGAACCGTAACCTACGACAAGACTAAGAACAACAATTGCTAGCAATATACTGTGTGTACAGAAAGTATTCAGACCCCATTACATTTTTCACTCTTTGTTATATTGCAGCCATTTGCTAAAATCATTTAAGTTCTTTTTTTTCCCCTTCATAAATGTACACACAGCACCCCATATAGACAGAAAAACACAAAGTTGTTGACATCTTTGCAGATTTATTAAAAAAAGAAAAACTGAAATACCACATGGTCCTAAGTATTCAGACCCTTTGCTGTGACACTCATATGTTCATATTGATAACTCAGGTGCTGTCCATTTCTTCTGATCAGCTTTGAGATGGTTCTCCACCTTCATTTGAGTCCAGCTATGTTTGATTATACTGATTGGACTTGATTAGGAAAGCCACACACCTGTCTATATA
>JAUYWG010000064.1:13628523-13660401 GCA_034779775.1 Enteromius afrohamiltoni | reverse complement strand
CACAGCAACCTAGCAACAGCATAGCAACACATTAAAACTATTTAGAACACTTTACTCTGTGTGTAACAACATTACTGCAATTACCCACAGCAACCTAGCAACAGCATAGCAACATATTAAAACCATTTTGAACACTTTACTCAACGTACAGTATAATAACATTACTGCACTAACCCACAACACCCTAGCAACCCTAAAGCAACACGTTAAAACCACTCAGAACACTTTACTCACCGTATATCAACATTATTGCAATGACATACAGCATTCTTGCAACCGAATAGCAACATGTTAAAACTATTTTGAACACTTTATTCAACGTAGAACAATGTTACTGCAACTACCCACAGCACCCTAGCAACTGCACAGCAACACATTCAAACCGTTTAGATCACTTTACTCAATGTACTGTATAACAACATTACTGCAATTATCCACAGCACCCTGGCAAACATAGAGCTGGGATTGGTTAATGTGGGTGCTTGGGGGTTATTGCAGAAATGTTTTTATATTGTGAATAAAGTGTTCTAATTCACACTTTCTACTATTTACAGGAATTTCCACTTCACCGCAAATGCTGCTACAAAACCGTTTGTGAGGAAAAAGACAGACTAGATTTTTCTTTCCTGTAGATGACAGGTATAGTTGAGGCTCTCAGAGTGGCCGGGGTCTACTTGAGGCCACTTCCCTTTAATCAAAGTTGAGTGTCTCTCTGCGCCCCCTCTCTAGCGTCTCCAATAGGGATGGGTACCGAAACTCAGTTCTTAATTGGTAACGGTGCTAAATTAAAATAAAAAAAAAAGGAGTATCGATAAGCTCTGATGTTATCGGTTCTGCTATCGTACTGCAGGAAAAAAAATACATTTCCTACTTATTGCTAAATAATTGTTACCTAGCGTATTTTAACCTTTTCTAATTTGCAATAATATTACAGACATTTGCCTGCACTTGTTATTGGCAACCTAACGCGAGAAATGTCCATCTGTTCTGCACATAGATTCCGCTGTACACAGAGCTTGCGCACGCACAACGCAATAGCTTGCGCTTAATAGAGTGACGATGGCGGAGAGAACCGAATGATCTAAGGCAGTGGTTGTCAACTGGTTTGGCCTCGGGACCATAGGGTCCCATGGTCATCAAGATGCGGCCCACTATATATATATATGTAGTTAAAAAAATTAAAACAAAGCAAATTTATGTGCGCAACGAAAAACAACATAACATCTGGCAGGACATAACCAGTTACGAAAAAAATGATAGAATAATGTCACTGACAATAAACCTATCAACCTCGTTGATAATAAACCTAGTTTTTCTTGAAGAAGAATGGCTTTTGTGCACGTCTTTTAAAATAAAAAATCTTGCATAAGAAAACATTTATAATTACTTATGCTAGCAAAATAACCACATCACACAAGGTCTCTCTAAATTAGTATGTTATAATAATGTTAATAATTTAATAAACACACATTTTAGTTACATTAAAAAAAAGTCATATCAATATTTTGAGTAATTTTTTCTGCAGTAGCCTAAATATATATTTTATAATAGAAAACAGAGAAAATCTGATAAATAAAGATATAAAGCAGAGCTTACCTTAAAGGGGTCATACAAAGGCAATTTTCCACAAGCTAATATGATTCTTTAGGATCTTAATGGAAAGTTTGTAATATAGATTGCTTTAAAATTTCTCAAAGATAGTGTAAAAAAAGCTAATTTTACCCCGTCAAGAACAGCTCTTTAGAAATCACTCTGTTCTGTGTACTTCCCCTTTAAATCTTCACAAGCTCCGCTGACCCCGCCCCTCTTTTCTGAGGTGCTCTCAAGGATCTTTTTTTAGCCATATTCATAGTGAAACTTGCTAATTAGCACATTATTAGGAAAGGCAATTTACAAGGATTCATTTAAAGACATTATACTCACTGCTTCTGTAGGTGAGGATGGATCATGAATGATTCGCACAAACATAAATGCATTTCGGTTGATCAAGGGCGCGTTTCCCTTCAGAACCAAACCTAAGGTTAATCCTCTGCGTCTTCAGTCACTCAGATGTCGTGGGGTAAATGACTACTGCTATGTTCATTAATACATTCAAATCTGTGTGACACGCTGCTGTCAATCAAATATTGTGGGAGTGGCCTCTGTCTGCGTGACGCCACACCCACATGCATTTGAGAATGGCTTGATTTCAGAAGGGGCAACTTATTCTTCTTAATAAAAATACTGGTGGATCTTCATCATTGTAGGATGGTTGTGTATACACACTCCCACACACACACATTTCAGTCCAAACAGCTTGAAAAAGTGCATGTACCACCGTATGGCCCCTTTAAAAATTAATTTGTAGTGATGAAATACATTCACTTCATTTAGTGTACTTTTTTTACTTTTAATCCCAAACACAGTAACTAATTCATTTAAATGTAATGTAAACGCCCTACTGGTAGGTTAATAAAATGATAACATGAAAAAAATGTAATGTAAATATATAGCACATATTTTGTTTTCAAAAAAAAAAAAATAAATAAATAAAAAAAAATATATATATATATACGGAAATATATAAATAATAAAATAACATATAAGTAACATATAAAATCTATATAAATACTGGAATATACTCAAATAAAATGGCTTGTTATATTTTGAATACAAATTTCAAACAAAAATACAAAACATATGTAAACGTCCATATACGAACACAATTATATTAAACGCTAGTGGTCCAGCACATAATGAGTATTCACTAAGCGCTTTCATTCCTGTAAGGCCCCTGTCATTTCCTTAAATGTTTCCCGTTTAATTGTTTTGAAGGCAGCACAAAGCAACATTCTCTTTTTCAAGTTCCTCAGTCACTTTGAGATATTTTCCTTTCTCTTTTCAACCTTTCCCAACAACATCGGCGACCAACCTCAATTAGTGTCCCGCAGGCAACGTGACAACACATGAAGCTTCGTCTTTTAATATTTTCACAGTAGGCAAGATGAAAGTCTATTTCATACAGAGGTATGAGATGTTAAAAGGGCCCGCAGACGTTGGGTAACCCGCCTCTCTCCCGCGGCGCGCGACTCCAGCGCCTCTACAAACGTCCCGCTTTTCCTAAAGCCAGACATCAGCCTATTAATATTTTAATTTCACACCTAATAAAATGTAGTTAAAGCACAGTGTGAGATACAGGCCGAAACAATAAAAATCCACCTCTTCGGGTTTTATAGTGTGTTACGGACAACATTACTTATCCATTTCTATATAGTGTGCAGAAGGAAAGCTAATATGTTCTTTGGGGCCAAGCCTGTAGGTAAACCGGGAGCTAATAACAAGGTCGTTCGTCGGAGGAGAAATCCTAACGGGATTCGAGGACTGTAATCAGCCCTGGGGCAACAGTGACGCAAAAACAACTAACCCCCACAAACTACTCCAGTTTGTCCTCCATGTTTGTCCTGTGGCGCATATGCGACGTTCAAAAGCAGGACTTGTATAGTTGGCCAGCTATAGAAGCACAGAGGTGGTCTGAAAGATTAGAAATGTTCAAACACAATTAGCATCTGCTGCCCAATGGGAGGACAGGACACGGGAAAGTCTATGCTTTATTAATTAAGAAACGTTCTCTGTACAAAACAACTCCAGCGATCAGATCAACCAGAGGCGGTCAAAACAAACAGCTATTAGAAGAGTTTAAACAGTGATGTTAGAAAAGTATATTTAAGGACATCTGCATAATAGATAAATGTAATTAATTAGGGCAGTGCTATTTCCTGCAATAATTGACAAGAGCTTTTAACTGTAATAAATGTTTTTATTATTCTTTTACATTTTTGAAATAAAACTAAACAAAAAGACAAAAAATAAGACCAAATTTATAAACTAATAAAATATTAGTTTAACTGTTAAAGTTTACTGAATTTAAGACAGAAATTTTAAAATTTTAGAAAATGTCCATCCAGGTGAACAACATTATTTTAAATGGTGGTGGTTTAGCATATAATGTGTATTTACTAAAAATTTAATTAAATTTAATTCAACAAAAATTAAATCAAATTTTGTTTACTTTTAAAACATTAATTTAAAAAAAAAATGTAAAACAATTATGATAATGATGTAAATTAGGGAAATGTTCTTGTAGAAAATTTGGTAAAAGTGTTGCATGTTGCATGTAATACTTATTAATAAAATAAAATAACATTTTCAAATTAAATAAAAAAAATTTACAATAGAAAGACTATTATGTAAAAGTCCATAAGCAGACAACATTATTTAAAATGGTGGTGATTTAGCACAAAATGTAAATAAAATAAAAAAATAAAAAATAAATAAATAAATAAAAATCACAGTGTTGCTATTATGTGGTTTATATATGTATTCACGCATATATTCACATCTTTTAAAATTTGTTCTGGAACATTAAACTAAAGTAAGTAAAAATGCAATTTTGCGACTAGAATCTTGTTTCCAGCTTGATATTGACCCTCTCTCCTCAAGTGGAAAATGTACAAGAGAAACAGATGTATGCTGGAACTGGGCTAAAGCAAACACTAATGACGCCTGACAGATGTTTACTCTGCCTCCACTACAGAATGTTTGGATGAAGACAGAAGAAGCTACCTGTTCTGCTACATCTCCTGCACTAAATACCACAGTCCGAGCACCTCTCATACCAAACTAATTCACTGATCTTAAAACAAAAACAGCACTATACAGCAGGATGCAGTCTGAAAACATTCCTATAAGATCAGTTCCTCAAAAAACTCATCCATTCATACTCCACCCAACAAAGCAAACCATAACATTTTGGAACTCCATAACATTGACTCTAAGTGAACTATCCCTTTAAAGGTTTTCAATCTTTGACCAAACATCGGAAGCACTCTGCTCTGTGATGTCAAGACGCCAAAGAGATCGACACCACGCATGAAATGAAATATGCATTCATGCCTCCCAATCAATACCACTGTACACACTGCAGGGCAGCGTTCGCATCTTAAAGTGTCGTTCCACAAGAGAGCAGACGCATCTTTAGGGCTCAGAAGGAAAACAACATTCAGATTTAGAGTATAAACACAAATACTGTACAAGCTAAGCACTGGGAGTTCGCTCGCTCGCACAAACATCCAGGAGGGCTTCTCGCTCCCCAGACGAAACGCTCTCCGCAGCGTAGCTGATAAATGCCAGACCCGCAGACAGTCGGAGTCAGGCATGGATTTTTGCAGTTATTCAGCAGTCCTTAAGGAGCCGAAGCCAAACTGGGGCTAAGTGTGTTATCAAACAATATTTAAAACAAAAGAAAACACCACATTCCCTGTCGGATGCATGACCTTTGCGGTCGGAGAGGGCCGCAGTAGCGGAGAGATGCGAGCATGGTAGCGCTGACAGGCCTTTCCGCGCCGGACCCATCTGCATGTCTTAGATGGTTCCGCGGGGGAACCGCTGCGTCTGTTTTTATCACTCTCCACTGATCACGCAGCCCAAACAGATGGAAGATCAATAACCAGCACTGCCCAGCCACATCAGGCAAACTGCAGCCCCTCAGAGAAAATCAGATAGGGAGTCTGTATGATGGACAATAGGAAATGGCAAACCAAACTCAGCTGCAAGTGCTAATTAATGTGGAGTTCAAGACTGTGCTGATTTCTGCACATAGAGCGAACTACTTCGTTTCATTCAAATGAACCCGGGAAGCTTCTAGTAAAAGCAAAAAATGTTTGCATCGTGTGGGAAAAACCATGTGAATATATCGGCATTACTTTAAAACAACCTGCATGTGTAAATAAATAATTTGGAATGAATATCAAAATACATTACTAAAGATTTATTTGTGTTATAAATGTGTGCCGTAGATTTATTTCTATTTTGTGTACAACTAAACAAAATAAAAAGACAAAAAATAAAACACGACAAAATAATAAAAAAATTAAATTAAATTAAATAATATTTTTAAAAATAAAATAAAAAAAGATTGCATGATTTAACAAAAAAAGGTATTTAAAAAAAGTATTTAAAATAGTAACATATATGTGTTAAAAAAAAAATTCAATGTTAAATGGTTATTTTGTGGTTAAAACCCATAAACTGGCATTCCCCTAATTCCGTGCATTGCAATTCAAATTTTATTTTTTTTCTTATCAGTTATGTTTATTAGGGTTGTATATGACATGCATATTTCACTGATTCAAGGAATCTCACCATGACGGTGTTTAGTGCTTGTGTGAATGACACTGAGCACCTTAATTACACCTGCATTTGGTGCTTATTGGTGTATTTCAAAGCTACAAAACAGCTTTCAGTTATTAAAATTCTATCAGTTAATGAAATTACGGTATTAAACTGTAAATTTAACTTAAACCTGTAAAACCTAAAATGTTACAAATTCCGGCAACCACAGCTGCCGTTTTATTACCGTAAATGTTACAGATTTTTTTAACAGTGTTGTTATTCACTGAAAACAAAAACCTGAAACAATAACGTTTTTAATCTCTGATCTTTTCATTTTCAGTTTCGGTTTTAATATATTTAAAAATGTAATTTATTCCTGTAATACAAAGCTGAATTTTCAGCGTCACATGATCCTTCATAAATAATTCTAATATTCTAACAGTTGTGCTGCTTAACATTTTTATAGACACTGTGACACCTTTTCAGTATTTAAAAAATGACTTGGAATACTACATTTATTGTGCTTATGTCATTTTTGGAGCAACAATTAACAATTCACTTTCATTATATGCATGAAAGCAGCATGAACATTCTAATAAACTTCTCATTTTGTGTTCTATGGAACAAAAGCAAGTCCACAGTTTTAAAGTGAAATGAAGGTCATTTACATATTATAGAATTTTCATTATTGTATGAACTATTCTTTAACCACACTGATAGAATAAAAACAGACCCATCTACAATTTAGCTGGGTACATGTCCTAAGAGCAGCACCCTGCAATTTTTTTTACCCAGGGCTGGTTTTAAGGTGGTGACACATGCTTGAAACATTTATATGGCTATTAGCAGAGCAGCTGGTACTGCCCTTTTGCTGTCTAATCAATAACAGCACCATATTGTGCAATAAATTACATTCACCGTCCTCTTGCTACACACCAGAGAACCTCCAATGCCTTAGTATGCATGAGGCACTTCTGTTCTTAGCGTACACGTGTGAACATGCAGCTAAAATTTAACTCTATAACACCTTAATCCCCTTAAACAGGAAATAAAAAAAAAGTGAAGAATAACTAAACATCAGCTGGCAAGCCGCCACCCTGTTCTGTCTTTGGCTCGGATCAATAGGGAAATTTCCACATATTGATCTACCGTTAGCGAAATAAAGATCAGCAGTATCAAACACAGGCTTTGAATATAATTTGCTCTACTATAAGCTTCAGAGCAGTATATGAGACACAGATGTGTATAACGCATCAAATTTTCATCTGGGCCGATGTACTTCAACGGCACCAAATATTTAGTCCACTTGAAAACTTGAAAATAATCAAATATGTGACCCTGGACCACAAAAATCGCCGGGGGGTAATTTGTGGCAATATACAAAAATACATTGCATGGGTCAAAATTATAGATTTTTCTTTTATGCCAAAAATCATTAGGAAAGATGATGTTTCATGAAGATTTTATGTAAAATTCCTACTGTAAACTTATCAAAATGTCATTTTTGATTAGTAAAATGCATTGATAAGATATTCATTTGGACAACTTTAAAGGTGATTTGCTCAGTATTTTGATTCCAGATTTTCAAATAGATGCATCTCGGCCAAATATTGTCCTATCCTAACAAACCATGTATCTATAGAAATCTATTGAGCTTTCATATGTATACATCTCAGTTTTGTAAAATTTTACCTTATGACTGGTTTTGAGGTCCAGGGTCACATATCTCTGACAGAGAGAGAAAGAGACTGATCACAGACAGATTCTCAGGAAATGGAGCCATTTATGTTTCATTAACGTACTTCTGAACTGTCACATTATTTGATTCAATGTAATGTAACGCAAAAAAAAAGAATAAATAAACACTGTTTTCATAGGAAATTTGTTAGTAAAATCAAATTTAGAAAACAAATTCTAACTATAGTTTTGCACTGATTATTAAACCTCTAATTATCCAGTAAAATAAAATAAATGTAAATGATGCAAAAAATGGCATAAAACTAATTTTGATGGAGAACATATTTCATTACATTTTAAAAATATAATTTCTTTAGCTGTCAAATGATTAATCGCATCCAAAAAAGTTTTTATTTGCATCTGTATACATTTATTATGTATATATAAATACATGTGAAAATTATGTAATGTTTATATACTAAACATATTATATATGCGTATATAAAAATAAAATATAATTTAAATGTATATACATGTGTATATTTTAAAAATATATACTGTACATGTGTATATACATACATAAATAAACACAGTAGACATATTATGTAAACAAAAACTTTTATTTATAAAATGACTCAATGCAATTAATTATTTGATTATAGCACTAACAATGTATTTAAAATTTTAGCATTAATGTTTCAAATGCAGTGATAAAATGTAATAAATGTGGTTTCAAAAAAATTTTTTACAACAAAAATAGCTTTTTTAAAGGCATTTTTTTTCATAAACTAATTTGTTTACTGTCATTAAATTCAGATTTGCTGAGCACTGACATAATCACTGAAACTTAAAAACAGCTGTCATCCTTCATGCCTCATGCTACATCAATTATTCAAAAGATTGGGTCTATTTAGTTAAATAAAGGAGCTTGTGAATCATTTAGTTCACTGTTGAAATGGTCATAGTCAAGCAACTATCCTAACCTTGAATCTTTCGAAACAAGACATTTCAATTCATAAAAAAATGGTCATATGGATTATAAGTCAGCAACTTCAGAGCACAGAGAAATGATTTTGGAGTCAGGCAGTGAAAGCGAAAGCTTGTCTGACTTTCTCCACTGAGAATAAAACAAAAAATACATACAGATCACTCAGTCCTTCCCTATTGCCGAGGCATTGAAGGCTGTAAACTTTGCTTGCTGGGAAATGTGGGTGGACAACAAAGAGTACATGAGACTGAACAAAATACAGATGGTCAAATGTGACCAAATGGATGATACAAACATAATAAAATGTTCTCTTTCCTTGCTATATCTCACCTACAAGGCAAGAAAGTACTTACAGAGGTAGTTCACTCTATATTTAACCATGTGCACATCCTTATGGGGTTTCTGGATTACTAATTCTTCTGTGCAGTACAAAAGCAGATATTTAGCATGTCTGAGATGATTTATCCTAGCCTGGGCCCGCCCATACTTCCTGTGACGCTGCATTTTATTTTGCGAGCAAAGTTAGTCTGGCAAAGCTGCCGTTTTAGAGCATTTTAGGTCTGATTGGTTGTAGATTCGTCCAGTAGTATACAAAGGCATCTGATGGATGCAGGTTAAGCCCGCCTCCCAGAAGGCGGGTAGTAAGGTAGCTTGGCCAGACTACGCTCTTATGAGCTTTAAAGTCGTGGAAGCCAGGCTAGATTTATCCTACAGTTAGCAAAAAGCGATTTTTCAAAGTTGGAATATATTTTAAAATGCCCCTATTATGCCTTTTCAAATATGATCTTTTATGCAGTGTGTCATGTAGCTGTATGCGAAAATAAACTATCTGCAAAGTTATGTATGTATATGTATGTGCACTGTGAATATTTATTATGTATACATAAATACACACACGTACAGTATATATTTTGTATATATTTACATGTTTATACATTCATATATTTATATTATACATAAATATATAATATTTAAACATATTTTATTAAATGTATTTGTATAAATAAAATAAATAAATATATATGCATAATAAATATAAAAAGTATACACAGATATAGTCCGTTAACAAAAACTTTTATTTTGGATGCAATTAATCGCGATTAATCGTTTGACAGCACTAGTTTCAATGTATTACTTGCTGATTACTATTATTATTAATTAGTAATAAGTTGACTAGATATTCCTGAGTGGTTTTTTTTGTACACTGTAAAAAAAAATATATATATTTTTTAAGCTGTAATTAAATTTTATTGTATGTTTTACAAGACAATACTATTTCAGATTTTCTATTTTTTTTCTACTTCAAAATGCCACCTTTACTTCAATGTGTTACTTTCTATATCTTTGTACTGTAATTGTTTGTTAAATTATTGTGACCAATGGCTATCAATCTCAAAAAAGGGAGAAAAAAAAAAAAAAAGAGCACCATGTCATATTCACATTCTCCTCTGAAATCATTTGATATCTTTGTGTCAAACTAAACTAAAATTTAAGTCTCTATTCATTAAAATTCTCATCTGACAGTTAGAGTCCCCATCCACTTCAATAGTAACATCATGCTCTAAATTGCATCCCACAAAAAAAAAGTCATATTGAGTGACTATATCATGACATAACTTTTCTTTTTAAGTGAACTATTCCTTTTAAGGCAATCAGTACTTTTTGTTGTCTCTTATCCGTCCTGCAGAGGGCGTCTGAAGGTGCCAGTCAGCAGTGTATGAGTCGTTTACTCTCCCTCTCTCTATGCCAGCTAAACCAGCCTAAATCCCTCCCCTCAGCCTGTCGGTCAACAGTCCCAGCCACTCACAGCGCAGCATCGGCCACATCTGGCCACTCCTCCTGCGAGGCGCTTTAATTCGGTAATGGCCAATATGCGCCAGCACCTCATTATGCAGCATTTGAAATGGTCCCTGGCCATGTTGAAGCTCGAAAAACAATTAGCAGAGAAACAGAAGGGAAATGAACTGTAAAGAATCAGGGCTTGATGACCAAGGCTTTATCTGCTCTCAGTGGAGAAGAAACAGAGAGAGTGAGAGGGGGGATTGGGAAAAGGAAAAAAAGGTTCAATATGCCACATGCTTCTTGGGTGTGTAAACGAGCCGACTGGCCTGAGGGAGCCTGGGCAATGAACTCCACTGAGGGGGATTGAGTTTGCAGACAGAGATTGCAGCAGACAGAGGGGTCACATGTGATCAGGTGAACGCATACGGTTCCCCCTGGGGGATCGGAGGAAGACAGGGAGGTGGGATGAATCGTGCAGCCAGGTATGTGCTGGCTTTGTGCAAGGATCTCTACTTGCATTCAAGGGATGGTGGCTCTGTGACAAACCCCTCCGTACCATCTCTGCTGTACTGACTGATTACAAGAGCAGTCTGACCCAACCCTGGCAGAGGTGCAATTACTGATCCACCACTGCACCAAACAAGACGCCACGCGCAGGCCTGCCTGCATCTGAAACGGAGGCGGCAATCAAAATACGACACACAGCAGGGTGGAATCAAAGTCGCTTTGAGGCAAGTCAGTTCACTCGGCGGCATACAAACACAGCTGGAAAACTCCAAAACGCTGTCAGGATTAGGTTTCAGTAACATAAGCGTCATATCATTGATCCATGTCTATTGTTTTGTTCAACAACACAAAATATATTTTATTTCAAATCTAAAATACGGGTCAGTAGTTTATAAGACTGTCCAAAACATTTTAAAGACAAGAAAAAGAGTGTTTGAATGTGTCAATTTCTTTGAAATTTCATCTTTGTTTTGTGTTATATTTATTGGTTTTGAATAACTTGTGTCATATGTATATATTAGGGGTGGAACGGTTCACAAAAATCACGGTTCAGTTCGATACGATACAGTAGTGTCACGGTTCGATATGTTTTCGATATGGCAAAAATACAATAAAAAAAGAATTTCTTAGATTTTTTTTTTTATTTATTAAAACTAACATAATACGACCTTGTTTTTCCCCCCTTTTCTTTTACTTTGAACAACAATGGAGCTGTACTTCACATATCTTCTGGGGTTTCTTCTTAGCAGCAAATAAAGAAGTGTTTTGGAAAATTCTTGGATGGTATTTATTGATTTATTAAAACTTAATAAAAAGTAGATTTGAGCTGTTTCAAATCGTGAAAGCTGAGCGTCCCGTGTTCGTCGACCGTGCGCAACATCCACTGACATCCAGGGCGCCGTTTCTTCCTGCGGGACAATCCGTGTGAGGGGAGACGACAGGGGAGAGATTCACTATTTCATTTCGTGATGTACTGTATGTGTCACCAAAGGCTTAGGGGTCGTTCACATACAGCGCGTTTTGCGCATGCAAGCTCTTTATTTTCAACAGAGCCGCGCAGTTTAAAATCCAAAGAAATGATTTTGTAACTGAGCGATGTCATGATAGTAATGCCAGATGCCCGAGCGCCAAAGCACTTTGAAATCGGTGGAGCAAGCGACGCGCCTAGTGTTTTCCACTTGTTTTAAGATGCTTTGTGAACGTACCCTTATGTTACATTTAAGGAAAGGAAAGGAAAGGAAAGGACGTGACAAGTGGTTTCCCATACTAGGAATTGGTGCTCTGCATTTAACCCATCCACACACCGTGAACACACACCCGGAGCAGTGGGCAGCCATTGCTGCGCCGCCCGGGGAGCAGTTGGGGGAACGGTGCCTTGCTCAAGGGTCTCACCTCAGTCGTGGTATTGAAGGTGTAGAGAGCGCTGATTATTCACTAACCCCACCCACAAACCCTGCCGGACCTGGGACTCGAACCCATGACCTTTGGGTTACAGGTCCGACTCTCTATCCCCCTATTTTAATGCTAAAGTATCGTTAACGCCAATACAAGCATTATTTTAGTGTGTTAAAGATGCAGCTCTAGTTAAACAGCTGGATGCTGGGTTGAAATGGCAAAGGGAAATGCCTAACGTTACCTGAATGCCACGGTCATCGTTTGTAATGTGTGTGTTTCTGGTTCTCATCTGTTTGGGGGCGGTAGGAGCCGTCGTTTGCACAGCCTTGTTGAGTGTAGTATTGAAAAAATTATATTTTACACAGTTTACTCGCTCTTTTTTTTTTTTCTCTCTGAATCGTTCGGTACAGAATGGTTCAATACAATTACACGTATCGTTCACACTAGAAAAACAAGCAAACATATAAATGACTTTAATTTAGTTTATTTACTGTTTAGTTCAAGTTGTAAAATGTGTTTTGACTCCCTAAAATTAGTTTATGAATTAATCATTTTTGTATTTACAGTAGTGCTGCACGATTAATCATATCGCAATGGTGATGTCAGCCTTTGCGATTACATTACAGCAAATGTTGCGATTATATTAAATAAACAAATGCATTTGTGGACGTAACAACACATTTATTCTTGCGTTCACACCAGACACAAATGAAGCATTAAGCGCAAGTCATTTACATGTTAGTCAATGCAAAGACGCAATTACACATCCGGAAGCACGATTCACGCGAATATGCATGCCATTTTTACGGCATGCATAAACAGCATGGAAGCGGCGCGTATGCAGAGCAGGAGCAGCGCACGTCGATTGTGTTTTCATACTGGCAGCGTTTGTCACGCGCAGCTTGTATTGCAGCAGGCTATAGACAAGCATCTTTCTGTCTACGTTTCAGCGTTCTTCTCTGAACTCTGTGTGCCATGTGCTTTGATTTATATCATTTCTCTAGACCTGCTACGCGCTGCTGTGCCGCCTCGTGTGCTGTGTGAAAGCTCTCGTCAGTTAACATGGGTGCCGAAAAAAATACACGCTGCTTACGCCCTGCTTGGCCCTGCCAGTGTGAAACTGATGTAAACTCGAAATGTTCAAGCGCCCAACTACGCGCAAGTGAGATATATTCGCCCAAGTCGCCTCAGGTGTGAACGCACTTTTATTAAAGAGGGATTTGAGAAAATGATTGGCACACTGGACAAGAGATACCAAAAGAAATATACTAAGTATGTTACATCCTGGATAAATGTTTTGGGACAACATGTACAAATATAAAAATGGGTATTTGTTTTATTTATCTGTACTTTTTAATTTTATTTTAAAGTTAATTTAACGTAATTTAATTCAGTAAACTAAAGATGTTACTGTTATTAATTTTCTACAATTTAGTTTTAATTTGAAAACTGAAAAACATTGTTAATTTTTAGCTGTTGCTAGATTGCACTGTAATACTGTATCTCAGTTGAGAAATACAGATTTCAGCATTATTAATAATCTGTGTGTGCATTTTCCTTTATAAGAAGCAAGTTGAGTCATATCACTAGTTTATCGTATCGCAATCGCAAATCACAATTTTGACCTTAATAATCGCAATGTGACATTTTTCCCAAATCATGCAGCCCTAATTTACAGTATATACACATGACCTTTAAAATATTTTAAATACTTGATAATTAACATTTAGTGTGTAATTAAAAATGTGTTAATTAATGGTTATACCATATAACTCATAAATTATGGCTTTATCAAAACCACATGAATCTTACATGAATACAAAAAGTACATTTCTAAAAACCTGACACATTTGACTTTTTTTTTCAAGATTTGGGCACTTTAATCCAAATTTAGAATAAAATCGGCTATTAATGAGAGATTAATCTCCAAAAGATGCTAAAATAAAAAAAATAAATAATAATTAAAAAAAAAAGAAAGAAATAAAATAAAATGATTTTGTACGGCAAGCGAATGCAATCCAAAAAAAAGATGATTGGTTCTTCTAACTAGAAGGTTGGACTTATTTTCTGTATTTCCCCCATTAATTTCTCAATGAATGGTCTGTCTCCGCCTCTTAGACTGTCTTGAACACAGCAGCTTTTTGGCAACCTTTGCAGCAAATATTTATTTGTTTATGCCACGGACTTGTAACAGGATTTCAGTTTGTCATACGCTTTGATAAATGGAGCAAATACCAGTTGCACACGTACCAGGCGATAAAATAATCAGGAAACACGATTTTAGGACTAATGTCTGCCTGCAGGCGACCTCACCTCGAACAGCAGGGAAGCAGCTGAAGCGTCTGCATGGTAAACCGGCGCAAATTGTACTCAAAACATCCAACATCCATTCCTGATGCAAAATTTCCATCTACATCGTGCCGGGGGTAAACAGAGCGAGGGAGATGCAAGATGTTTTGCAGCTACAGTCTTAAGGGTTAAAAAGCAGAGAGCTTGCAGCCTCAGTGATTTGCAATAACATGCAAGCTTTTCGAGTGGCCAACTATTTCCATAAAATTTCATTTGCATTTTATTTTGGAGCAATCCCCTGTCAGCGTTCCAGACGTCTGATGAGAGCGCGGGCCGGGAGAGACGCAGAGGTCTGCCAGCAGAGTCATACCTCTTTGTTTAAACGTTGTATTGCTGTGGGTTTTTTAATGAACTCTAATAGCAGTCCAGGAGGATTTTAATTAATCTACATGTGCGCGCAAAAGGGCCCCACATTTAGCGCTTTCAGAAGTGCGGATGGATATTAAAATAAGACATCTGACAGAACTGCAGAAAAATGGAGGATTTAATTGCTCCAGAGATGGCAATTATTATGAGATTTAGAAAGCCATTTTCAATGGCAGACAGGAGTCATTTAGTCCCAGTCTTAAGTGCAGCGAAGAGCCGAAGGTCACGTCAGTGTTGTCATTATGGCCTGAATAAAGATGCTAATGAAGGGCTTGACTTACTCTCCTCTGCTCTCCATAAAGGTTGCATTAGCGTCGCCCGGCATGGAGACGCAGCCATCTTTACTCATATTAACATGCAACGAGTTTCACGACAAGAGCAAGTGCTAAACATTTCCCACCTTGCATAGCGTAACCAACACCATTAGGTCTACAATCAATCTGACTGCAGACACAAGGCACAATGGTGATGTTAAATAAGGATATAACCGTAATTAGGCGCTATTAAAACAGACCGTAAATGGACAGCTCACCCAAAAATGTCACTCACCCTCAAACCTGTAGGAGTTCTTTCTTCTGTTCAATATAGTTGCAACAAAGAGTTGCTGATAGCCGTTGACTTCCATTGTATTTTTATTTTTGGTGAACTATACCTTTAAATTTTCTAAGATCAGCCACCTTCCCTCACTCTTAAAAAACCTACTTCACTTTCTGCTACAACAACTCATTAAACTTTAAAACTAAACTTTAGAGCGTCACTCATTGCTGCATAAACACATTAACGAAAAGAAAACTCCTACTCAACAATTGGAGATATACCCCCTATATTAGATACGTCCTTGCCAGAGGCTATTTCAGAAAACGGCGTGGAGCAAATCGGCCATAGCAAAAGAAAATGACACCAATGCTTTTTTTAATTGTCTTAACAATTATAAAATTATAAATGTCTTCTTCATTATACTGTAAAATCCTATACAAAGACAGTTGCTAAAAAAGACACAAACGTGCCGTTTTGAAGAAGAGGGGAGTATGCACTAGTGTTAGATTTACGGACAGAAGTTCACACCGAGAGCAATAACTATAAAGATGATGATAAAGATATACAGCACCGCGCAAAAGTCTTAGTCCACTAATATTTTCACCAACAAAAAATGGTTTGAAGTGGGTAATTTCTATCTTTTGCGGTAACGTGTCAGTTGGAAACATCAGTTTACATTTCCAAACATTATTTTTGTGATTCATTGTAATAATGCAGATTATTGACTGCACAAGGAGTCTGACAACAGCCAGTGTTCCACACAGAGATCTGATCATCATCATACAGTCTGTCTGGAGTCACATGAAGAAACAGAACAAACCGAGACAGACTCAATCCAGAAGAACTGTGTCTACATCTTCAAGATGAAGAAACAACAACCTACCTGCAAAGCTACACTACTAAGTTTTAGACACTGATGTAAAAATGCTGTAAAATGAGGATGCTTTCAATAATAATGCCATTAATAGATTTGATTGATCAGTGAACTTCTATTAACTAAATCATATAAATATTTGGTATTACAGCTTCTGGTAAAACAGCTACTGTTCCGAAGTACACTTGCCTATAGTTTTTCAGGTAGCTTTCCAGGTAGGTTTTTTCTTCTTCTTTTCATCTTGGAGACGTTGCCACAGTTCTTCTGGATTGAGTCTGTCTCAGTTTGTTCTGTTTCTTCATTTCTGGATGATGATCAGATCAGATCTCTGTGTGGAACACTGGCTGCTGTCAGACTCCTTGTATACAATAATCTCACTAATAATCTCTATTACACATAATGACAATAATAATGTTTGGAAATGTAAACTAATATTTCCAACTGACACGCCACCACAAAAGATAGAAGTAGTCGACTTTTTGTTGATGAAAATAATAGTGGCCTTAGACTTTTTTACAGTACTGTAGTTCTAAACATTTTTCTCCCTATTAACACCACAACCATAAAGCCACAGACACTTTTACAATGATTTTTTTTCCAGCTGATGAATGATAAAAACATTAGAATTCATTGCGCTATAAGGAGCTTGAGAACTAAAATCACCAGAGCCACATGCGTGTAGAATAAACAGATAATATCATCCGCTGGTGTGAACGGCTGCTAATATATTTATCTTAATAGTTAATTAATAATAGTAGTTAGTTAATAGTCATTCTTGGTGTGAACAGGGCAAATGTGAACACCTTTAAATGTAACCATCATACAGTCCTACATACTAACTCAAATGTATATTTTATCTGATTACTTGCATGTCATATGACTATTAACCGATATTTACAGCATTATGAGCATGTGAACGTGTTGCTAAAGGATTGAAAATTAACTTAAAATCCCAGGAGGTGAAAAAAGTTCATGAACCCCAGCACTAGGCTGCTAAACCAGACGCATTCTTAAACACAGCAAGCATATTCAGAAATCTCTGGTTTTGACACCGAAGGGGGTTTTTACCTGTGGAGCGAGAACAACATGCTGCCAGATATCTGATTGGTTTGCCTAAACACATGCACATTATGAACAACCTAGAGCACTGGAAGAGAAAATAAGCATAAACTTAACTTGTTTACTCCCGGTTACACAGATTTAGTAAAAGCAGTACAAAGAATTGTAAAACCTATTACTGCTGCATTGTTGAATCTGGAAAAAGCACCTAAGAAACAAATGCATGTCAACAGATATTCAAATTAAATAAATGCATATATAACAATTTTTTACGAAGACCTTGTTTCTAAGGCCTAACTACTCTGAATTTCCTTTCATTTTTTTCAAAATATTGAAATTATGTTAGATGTCAATTAAAATCTCTTTAGAAATGCTATGCATTTAATATAACGTTAATGAAAACATCCCACGTTATTCATGATGGCACAAAATCTACATCTCTGGTGGTCACCATGTTGAATAAAATGTATGTACTAAACAAATAACATAACATTTCAATTTAAGCACTTGCAACGTAATAGTAACGGTTCTCCTACATATCCCAACTGGAAGTGTTATTTCATATATAAGCTGTAAAAGTCCCCAAAATGTTTAATCAGCTCATGATCAAGCTCAACCTTCGCCTCAATCTTAAATCTAAATGTAATAACCGGTGTTGCGCTGCTGATAAATTTGATCACCTGGCAGTTGGCACTCTGAATATATCTTTTTGTGAAGCTTTTGGGACTTTTCTGTAAAAATCCAATTTTAGCTCTGTCGCAATTCATTGTCAGACACGTTATTGCAACTCAATGAAAGACAGACAAAGTTCAAATTGGCCAGTCGCATTGACTAAACGTCAGAAAACCATTACAATCAGAATGAACTTTTAGCATAGGCCACAGAGCCAGAACAGGTAACAGTGAAATACAGGAATAGCTGCACATTCTTATACAGGTACTCCGGATTTAGTTAATGCTCTAAACTGACATGAGATTCTCACGTGGATAGCAGTACAGCTTATTAACCACATGGTTGTGAGATGCATTACAGCACTGCAGTCTGCAACTCAGGCCTAACTAACCGTATAATAACTGGGAAATTGGATTATCTGGACATGCCATTATTTCCAGTGTGTTCACTGCTTGTTTGGATCGCAGTACTCTTTACAAGAATGAGAGCTGAATGCCAAATGAATGCAGAAGCTGTCTATAGCGCAACCCTTAAGGCATGCATATATCATTAAAACACTTCAAAACGGTTTTAAAAGAAATCCTGTGTATTCCACTGAAATGATTGCCAACAACTCCGTTGTGCTTCACCACTTTTCCGCAGCACACATCATTTGTATTCAACTAGTGGAACAGAATTTGTTATGGCAGCGTTCCAGGAACACTTTCCTGATCTTAACAACCAGTATCCTCACACCCACAGAGGAAATGTTCAAAACAGCACACTAGCATACCACTCTCATTATTTCTGCAGAATGTATACTGTGCACATTAAGTAAAGCTTCTGTTTGCACAGAATGCCACTCCTCTGCAGCGAATGGGTGCCATCAGAATGAAAGAATTCAAACGTCTGATAAAAATATCACAACCCACAAATAATCCAGACAACTCTTGTCCATCATTTGATGTATTGAGTAGTGAAATGCTGTGTGTTTTACCAGGAACCAAGTCATCATTACGGCATTTAGATTTTGGACTATCGCTTCTGCACAAAATACCAGTTCACCTTCCCTGCTATCCTCTCATATAAAAATCATTGATTAGTTTAGAGCCGTTTTCACTTGTAATATTAGGCAATTATTTATAGAGGACACCAATTTTGCTTCTGACTATTGAAGCTTTTCAGGTAACACTTTATAATAAGGTTCATTATTTAACATTAGTTAACTAGAACTAAGACTGAACAATACCTCTACATCATTCATTAATCTTAGTTAATGCTCGTTTCTGCATTTACGAATCACAAGTTGTGATTGTTAACGTTAGTTAATTCATTAAGTGATGTTAACGAGCGACACATTGTAAAAGGTTACTGTTTTTCACTTCACAAGATATGAATTGATTAATATGGAGTCATGTGGCTCACTTATAAATTGTTATCAATATGAAATAGGAAATGTATGTTTCCATGCCAACATGCTACATTTGATCTCTCATTCTGACGGCACCCATTCACTGGCGAGCGAGATACTGTGTTACTAAATTTCTCTAAATCTGTTCGGTTGACAAATTAATCTACATCTTGGGATGACCTGAAGGAGAGAAAACTTTTACTTTTGGGTAGACTTCACGTTCAAATGTGGCCTAATTAATTAAACAAACAACTATTTATTATTAAAAAAAAAAGAGGTGGAGAAAAACACACTGTTCTGATGTTAATTCTTTGTTTCTGAGGGTTTACTTCAATATTCACATGAAAAACATTCTGCAAAATTTGTTTCAATGAGAAATACCTGAAGGCTACACTGGCCATTGTCTGTTACTTTCATTTGTAATGTGCCATGCCAACATGCTACATTTTATCAACCATTAAAAATATCAACATTACAACAGTTACAGTAAAAAATGCACTGGCCCACATTCTAATTCATAGAAAAGTGTGCAGTATATAGTGCATACTGCCCATTATGTACTACTCTGGTACTTCCACACACACACACTGTACACAGCAGGAATGTTGCAGAAAGGGTTAACTGATCCTTGCAAAAGAGTCTGTTTGGGTTTTAACCTGTACAACCTTTATTGTCGTGGAAGAATGATATTAAAATACAAAATAACCGACGTTTGTTACACTAAGTGACTTAAGAAGAAACTTTGACCTGAAACACACAACTACTGCCTGAACTTTCATACTCCCAGAAAAACAACAACCACGTAAACACAAGACCGAGGTGGCTTTCAAAGTTAACTAAGTAATCAAGTTGAGGATTTTCTCATGAAACTGCGACACTTTAACGCTAAGAAATAACTCTTCTTTCACCAGTACTGCATTATTGTTTAGTATCACACATTCATCTTTACTCACATCAGACTGACAATATAACAACAAGGGTTCGTTTATGTTATGATACCCAGTGTTTATACCTCGATATCCGGCAGCTCCTTGCTCAGCATTCGTGCCATGTTTCCTCCGAATCAAAACGAATGAAAATCAAATGAAGCCAGAGCAATAAAAGTGCTTGTATTCCGACAATAGTCCCGCTTTCGAGCCGTATAGGAGTTTACTCGTCGTCTTTCTTGAGAAACTACAAGATCCTTTCGCGTATATTGTCAGAATGGCTGAAAACGCCACTGCGACATCGAATTGACAGTTAAAGCAACCGCATAGATGTCTGGAGAGCTCCTTGAGGAGCTGGTGGGCACCTGTGGAGGGTCTTTCAGACGGCTGATAAAGTTTGTTCGACGCTAACTTTCTGCACACCGCGACAGCGCGTGAGGACGCCGTGTTTGCTCGGTCAAGTCAGGACGGGGTTAAACGTAAACACAATGGGAATTTATCCCCGGTTTGAATATTGTATTGGCATACACGTATACAATTAATAATATAGTAATAGTAATAATAATAATATGCAATAATATTATGATCAATTATATATAATTTTTATTTCTACTACTACTACTATTTTTTATGCCAAGGCGTTAATATTAAGTTGCAAGCTGTTTTGAACGCTTTTTGGCATGTTGCTGTGAGGTTTCTAGGGTGTTAGTTATGTGCATTACCTTTTATTTGTGAAATATACAATTAAAAAGAAAAATATAACTGTGTAGCCCCGTGTTTAATGATCTGGGCTGGTAACTTAATGGTTGTACCCGACAATTCCTGCCAATTACAACTGTATTCCCTTATGGGTATATTCAAAATACAAAACACCGCTTGCAAAAGTCACAAGCTAACTTATTCATTCATAAATACAGACGAGTTTAATAGAGAAATGCTTAATACATTGTATTAAAAGCATTAAGTATACATTATGTAATGACAAACACTGTCATCATATAAACATATACAGTTATGTCCTGAATGAAACCCCTGCAAAACTGTTTCCCATATACCTTTAATGTTATCATAAGTTGAGAACATAACAAGCATCTGCATTCAAGTTCCCATAATCACAGTGATTATGCATGTATATACAATACATGTGTTTATTGCACTGACACGCATTTATTTTCCCTTCATCCCTCATACGAGGCCTGTAAAATCCAGATGATCCCTAACAGCGGGGTTTGTTAGATCTAGTACAACACACACATCTTGTATCGATCACCTTGTGACAGAAGCGTCTGCAAGTCCGATAGTGTTTCAGCGGTGATCCAGTTCTATGTAATGCAAGCAGCAGAGGGTGTTAACCTCCATTTGTACAGTGCCTCAATGTTTGCAGAGAGAGGACTCATTGGATATTGTGTCATTTTTTATATGTATGCTCTTCAAAGCATTTGATCATCCTGATCTATGGCTCATTACAGTGGTCCTTTAAAGGCTGTGTACTGTATATAACCAAAACTGTCACATTAATGACTAACCTATACAGTAAGTCTCTAGGCTGCTTTATAAGATAAAGTAGCATCACTGATTTGAGATGCTACCTGAAATCATGTTAAAAATTAATGTCTTTACAAAGATTGTTTATATTGATCGTTTCAGTCATCTTTTGTCCTCCGGGCTTTTATCTTGACAGTACGCGTGTTTATTGGCAAATAATTAGAATTTGTGACTGTGACTCTGAAAAGCAGTGCAGTTATTGCGGTCGATATTGCAGCAGTGAGACAGTTAACTGCAAGTCCAGAGTGACTTGGCATTTTAAACAGGTCTGCCATGTTTGTTGTTGTTATTTTTTTGTATTTCTTGCCTTGGTTATAAATCAGGTCAGGGCTTGTTGCCTGCCCACCAATACATGGTGTATATAAGTGTATAGTACTTGAGGAATGGCGGTCAGCATGATTTCTTTTTTGTGTTCTCAACATAAGACACTTATACATAAGTTGTATTGATTAATGAGGCGGTGTAATTATAAAAGAAATTACATTTTTGGGTAAAATATGCATTTAAACCTAGAATGATAAAATAAACAGATCATGGAATAGTTTCTAATACTCAGCCTTAGTTACATTTCCAATATATATATATTTTTAATTGCATTAAGTCCTTCAAATTGTCCCTTTTTGAAAACCTTGCTACAGTAGCAAGCCAATCTAATTACCCTTCTGCCAATTTTACTTAACATTTACAGCTAAAGAAATCTATTTCTGTGCAAAATGTAATTGACCACAGCAATGGTCATTTGTTTTTGTGAAGGGATGTCTCATCACTCACCACAACAGTTTTTGACCTATAGCTAAGGTATAACTAAAATAGGAAACTGTGAATAATCATATTGGCAATTAATTTTTTTTTTAGCTGAAAATCAAATATTGGTTATTTTTTGCTGGGTAAACTTGTCCAAATCCATAATGCCTGCATCTTTCCCCACAGGCATCGGCACTAGAGAGCAGATCTTAGTATTACACTGATGATTATTCATGCTCGGGCCATTTCTGGTCATGAGGTGAAAGACTGCTTAGTGATATAATGTTATGATAATCTAGATGGTTCGTAATGGGCCTCAGTAACATTTACTGTGAGTGTGCATCTAGATATGTCTCCGTCCACACATACAGGGAATAACTGTGGTGCTGGGTGATGCTGTCATTTATTCTGTAAATGAAAGAGCATTCACAATCAGCTGAGTAATGCATGATCCTTTATTGTCTCAACAACATTATTCTGAACCAACTGCATTGTCAGGTTTTTGGCATGAAAGTGTGTTTAAAACGATTAGCTTCAAATAGGATTTGCTTCATGTATGACCATGTCAAATCCAATTCCCCAATGACCGTTTCACACGTCAAGAATAATCCGTGATTTAATGTGCTTGTTCTCACTTTAACATTTCTCAGGCACATTGCCATCCGCTGACATTTTTTTAATATGTAATTTAACTTTATTACTTGGAAAAGAGAACACTTTGTAATCTCACTCTTGAACATAAAGGGTATTTATGACACATTGAAGATTTAACACCCAAGGAATCTTTTAATTGCACAAAAGGTTCTTTAGAATAGAAAAAATGTTCGGCAGATTAATAAAATATTCTGTAGTGTAGATTACAGATTTTTAACTGATTCCACAAATGAAGTCTAAGAGGAGACATGAGATAGGGCCTTTTTCCGAGGGACAAAAAAATGCATTGATTTTTTTAGGAGATTTTAACAAGATCTCATTTGCAATTTCATACATTTTTCTTTCTCTATACATAGCATCTTTAATTTGCCTGGTATATTGTCAGCTTTTAAACTAACAAAACTGGAAATTTTATCCTATCAATAATGCATGATATTTACAGGCTGGTATCGTAGCAGAGAAGAGCCCAGGGACTCTGGTTTCCCCTCGACTTCATTTGGCTGTGTGACAGGATCCATAACCCTCTCTGAATCCTATCAAATGATGTGGTATGAAGTGTCATCTTCTCTCCGAGCGCTTCTGAGGAGTTTCATCTCTGCAGGGAACTGTCATCAGGTTCCTCTTCCTTTCTCTCTCTCCCATTCCCATCAATTGAATGGGCTATCAGACATGTCCAATCAGAGCCGTGTTCCACTGGTCAGACTGAAGGTGATCAGCAGGTGAAGTTGCTCCCCTCTGTGTCTCTACTTCCTGTCCAACCAGGCCAGCATCCTCTTCATGCTCTTTATCCATCCTGAGTGCAGTGAAACAACACAAGCTATCTGTGAGATGCACAAAAGCTTTGAGTGTGTGTGTGTGTGTGTGTGTGTGTGTGTGTTTGCGCACTTTCCGCTAGTTTTGTGTTATTTCAAAAGACAGGAATGTAACCTTGGAAAATAAAGTAGGCCTAATCTATAATAGTTGTAAAAGACTCGCATAAATTCATAAATTCAACTTCTGTTAGGGTTTATGTGGGTGTTAAATATTTTTCATGTACAGTATTCATTACAATCAGTTCTGAAGCATTAGATTTGACTAAAACATTCTTGTTTTTCTTACATATATCATGTTTATTCATTTCCAACATTCATATTCAAGTACGTTCAAAAATATGAAACCGTTTTTCTGTTTGTTATGAAAGATTAATCCCCAGTTGCTGGTGTATTTTGCATGAATTTGTCGTGCCCTGAGGAGAAATCCAACCCATATAAATTTACATCCTCGCAGGGTAATAAATCTCTTCCCACATAGCAACAATCTCGCAAAATCATTAATGTTTTTGTCCTCTCTTATCAATTCCATTTTCTGGAGTAATTGAGCAGTAATCTAATTGGTTCAGTGACCCTCTGCATAATGAAACGTTATCAAAGTGATCTGTCGGCAACTGGCAGAGAACAGATGTTGCTCTTCAGTGAAGTAATCAGTCATCAACCCCTGGCTTGAGCCAATCACAATTACCTTGATTTGTGCAGTCCAGAGTGTGAGACCTCTAGTCAGAAACCCCCGAATGGATCAATAAACTCCTCAGTAGCTCCGCCCACCTTGTTCTTACTCATCAGTGACTTTCATGGGTTTAACCTGCGGTTCATTTAAAACTTGGGATTAATGGTGAAATGTGTCATTTTACACACACTTCGTCTTGAGTCAACTAGTGAAGCTGAAACTACGCACTTTACCATGCTCAAAAATTCATATTGTTTTGATTCTTAAAGTTCAGTCACATTTACAGCTGCTCTGTGAAATTGTACGTGCGAAAGTCATTTCAATAGGAATCTGCGTAATAGGGATAAATATTTCCAACCGTGCATTTAGTGAAATTGAAAGCTGTTGTTCCAAGGTGAATTTTGTGAGACGTTCTTCGTACATCACTGCACTATTGATAATAGACAATGGAGCCGTTATGTTTTTGTGTAAGAAATCCAGTCGTTTGTGTACGAATCTGCATGATCGGAAAATTTGCATAAGCCAGTGCAGATTCATTTGTTGCATTGGTTTTTTAGCTGCTTGCTTAAAAAGTGACTTTTTGCCTGTTGAAATGTTATATTTTGCTTTATAAAAATGCTCAACAGTGCCCTTTTTGCGCCACTGCACCCTTGATTTCACAATAGACTTCACAGCGGACTACTACCCAAAATGTGGACTACATGGGTGCCATTTGGGACAAAGCCGATATTTATTTTACAGATAGCTTTGTAAAACTAAAACACTCGCATTACTTTGAATTTGTAACAGTGACAGATGAGAGTATAACTATAAACCGTAATGTATTTTGTCCAATTTTTGTTCTCAGTTTAGGAGTGCTGGCTCATCTTGCATGCAAAGAGGAATTAACTAGAGAGTAAATTAGAGTGTTGTGTACCTGTTACAAAGCCACATGAAAGTTGTGATCATCCTTCGAATGAAAGCTGAATCGTCAAATCATTTCTGTGTGCCTATAAAATCCTGATGTGATCCCGTAAATACAATGGCTGTCTTTTGTACACTTTCAACAGCTGCACTCACCATTCAAAGAATCAATAAAAGACCTTGAAGAAATTATGCCAGCTGATATGATGTAATCTTTTATTGTTGGCTAGATAATGCCTGGGCTGTACGTGACTGAATCACCCAGTACTCCTTTATTCACTCTCTTTCTATCTCTCGCTCTTTATCTCTCTCTCTCTCTGTGCTATGGATGTCCTAGCATGTCTCAAACAACCAGGAGACACACTCTGCCTCCTCTTTCGCTTCGGTTTCATCAGCAGTGCCGGGATAAAAGGGCCTTGGAGGCAGAATAATTAGATCAAACAATAGATTTAGGATTCAATACAAACATAAGAATATCCTCTATGTTTTGGAAAGGTTTACCCTCGTTTCGGTGGCTACTCAGAGCTTCCCGTGTCCGAAAATACCGGTTAGTGCTGGCTTGGCTCACAATGGTCCATTGCTTGGTTTTAGAGAAAGTAATGACAGCTGGAAGTCTTAAAGTCTTTAGGAGGGAGGCATGAGCTCTTGCTGGGCTGTTTCAGGATCCAAGGATAGCCAAATAACAGTTTGAAATCAACGGCATGAACAATTCTGGAAAAAAAAGGCAAAGTTAAGGTTAGCTCAAAGGTTAGAGAGAGCTTACTCTAGTCTAAGTGCAAACACTTTTAGCTATCTATCTAGTCAAAAGATTAAACATTTAATATCAAAGATTACTTACTAAGTGTAAGTGTGTGTGCATGTGTGTAAAAAAACAACAACTATTTTAAAAAAAAAAGCGTAATGAAAGTTTAAACATTAGGCTTAATATTACATCAAATATAATTGAATAACTGACCTCACTCACTTGGGGAAAATGTGTTTTCATTTTTATATTAATTTTGACACACCTATATTAGCTAAAGCACTTTTTGTTTCAACAGCTTGTCCTTTTGTAATTTTGTTTTTCCACAGTTTAATGTAATGTATATAATTTTCAATTTTTAATCAGGAATAAAATTTTAAAGTGCCCCTATTACTTTATTTGTTCAGCAAAACCCCATAATTTCCCCAAACCCCTCCTGTGGTTGGTCGAATTCATTTAAAGCAGTGTTTGTATAAACTTTTAACGCTACTAAAGCGGTACCTAGTTTGAACTCAACATGAGGATTGGGACTCGTATTAAAACGACTCGTTTGAATGATTCAGAGACAATAACGTTATACACGGTGCACTTTCAGATGTAAAACTTTGCAAGATGTTTTCATTCACTTCACTAAAGGTAAACTAATTCTCAAAATCCATAATAGGCACATTTTAAACAAAAGCAAACGGTGTCAAAAACGCAGCGGCAGACGTTTCCTGAATGAACTCCCAGTTCGTGCTCGTATTGACTTGTATTGATTAATAAACTCGGAAAAGATTTGAATAATTAAAATTTGACCTGCGAACGGCTGCAATCGAATCAGTTCAGATCGTGCTTGAATCGTTCACAGATTCGATCAGTAAAAAGACCGGTATTCATTTTTCGAAAAGAATCGACTCACACGAATGATTCAATAGCGAATCACACCTCGCTATTGCTTCTCTGAACTATGCCACTGATGTCTTGAACCAACTAGAGCGGTTTAAGTTTTTTAATTTGAAAATGTAGTAAAGTAAATGTATTCATTAGAATGTATTCAAGTGAAGTTTTATTTCCAAAAGGAGAGTACTTAAAATAAATGGTCAGTAGGCTAGTGAAGTAAAATAGGCTTTCTTGCGTTTCTCAAGCAATGACAACTGCTTATTTCCGGTTGTTAGCAGATTATGAGCTACATATAACCACAAAACATTTTATATTTAATATTTCCCGTGGAGGTCAATCAATATGCAATTGTAGGTGTAAATGTGTTATTTTAGGATTCAATTGTCATTGTGGAATTTCCTCAGGGATCCGGAGTGAATGTGGCATCTCATTAACAATCAACATGTTGAGTACAACCTGGCTCTGGCCTGTTTTACATTCCTGACACTTTCATACTTCACACATTAACTTCACGCTTGTTTATTCCTCACTAACCGTGAACGATTTTACATTAACACAGTATTTATGGACCTCTGAAGCTCACACATCATACTGAAACAAAAACATTGTGTGCAA
The DNA here is from genome assembly GCA_034779775.1 of Enteromius afrohamiltoni. Classification (NCBI taxonomy): domain Eukaryota; kingdom Metazoa; phylum Chordata; class Actinopteri; order Cypriniformes; family Cyprinidae; genus Enteromius; species Enteromius afrohamiltoni. The sequence goes on along the minus strand of JAUYWG010000064.1, from coordinate 13,632,162 downwards.
ACAAGTGAACACAAAACAGTATTTTCTGTTTGAAAATCACCTTGTCTATTCAGGCACAAACGTAACAGATCTACATGGAAATGATAAGATGTTGAATTCATCAGCAAAGACATCAAATTACCATGCAATTAACATCTACAAACCAATACAGCACAATTTTTAAATAAATATTAATTCATGCGCACACACAGAGACACACACATGCTGAAGTGTTCCCTTGCCAAAGCAAACACACTCCGGAGAGAAGTGCAGATTACCAGAGTTCAGTGTCCCAGCATCATGATGAAACTTCACGGAAATAACCTGCAACATCTGCACCGTGGCCACTGCTGCGGAGCAAATGCATCTTTGCCTCGCACTTATCGCCTCGCTCATTTGCCCCAATGCATTCTGGGGGTTTGGGTGACAAAAGGTACAAAGAAGCATTTCAGTCAAGCTTAGTCCTTTATGAAGCTGTCATGTTAGTCTGTGCTCCAAAACCTAGCGAGATGCCTACCTAGACAGCATTTTGGTATGTTGTTGCCTGATGTCTGGAAGATTATGTAAAAAGGGCAAAAGATCACAATGCTAATGTTAAGTTTGCAGATGCTTTGCAACAAAAAAAATCCTCAAATTGGGAAAAATAAACGCTGTGCAATCGGGTTTTATCTTCATGCAACTTCATTTACAGGTGCATGTTTATTAACAGTAATGTATGTGTGAATGTGCCATTCAGGTGCACTTGGAATTTCAAGCTTTTCAATAGAAGGCATCGAAAAATCAATCCTAGAACCTTGACGTAAAAAATAAGTTTATTATAGAATATAGAAATTCCAATTAAAGCCTAAATGTACTTCTATTCTATTTAATAAAAAAAGTAGTGATGTAAATAGTATGGAAGCAAATACTTGAGACTTATATTTCTTATATTACCTATATTATTAGTGCAACACACTGCCTTAATATTCTGTTGTAATAAATTGGAAATAAGTTAAGGCTGTTTCCCACATTCCTACCTTTTTTTATTGTTTTTGTAAAAACATGCTATATGGATTTTTGCAGCGGCTCTCACATGATTCACCACACAAGTTAACATGAGCTCAAATTAAAAACAAATGCTTCTCAAGGCCTTTTGTTTTCCCCATTCTCCCATTCAATCAGTTAGGATTTCGCCTTTGAAGGCAACTGCCTACGTAGACGGCAGCTCACTCAATTTCAGAACTCAGTTTCTATTATGTAGAATAAATGTATCAGTTTTGAAAATTTGTCTGGGAGCTTCACGGGTTCCCGAGGTGTACACTTTAGTCCCATAATGCCTCAGAGACTAAAGAAACTTTAATTACAAATCAAGCAGCACGGGCTGTTGCCAATGAAACGGCCATTCTATGCACACACTCCAAAAAGAAGTGTTATTCTTAATTGCAGGTCAGTGTAAAACTGATGTGTCAGCTGCTGTGACTGCTAATTAATTCTGCTCACAAACGAAGCCAGAGACAATCTCCATCTGCTGCTGTTTAACCTGGGAGAGAGTGGCATGTCGGATTGTCATGCTCTTATTATGATAGAGTGCTCGTCTGCGATTATGACTTTTAATGGAACAAGAAACACTGACGCACATGCTTGTTATCACAGTCTAAAAGGTTTTCAATCCAATTACACAAATGTGTGTTTTCTCTAGCAGTGATTGTATAGGTTTACCTCTAGTTTAGAAATAATGAATAATACAATATTTAAAAAAATGTATTTCAAATCAGTATAATTAAAATGGACGTTGTTTATGTCTTAATTGCACACCATTTATTAAATTAATTGTAAATCAGAATAATTCAAATGTATGTTGTACATGTTTTAATTGCAATACCATTTATTAGCTAATATGTGTATTGGCTAGTACAAAGCTTACCTATATTTTCCATTACTCTTTTTATAATATATATTGGGGAAATTTACCCAAAGGCAAAAAGGTCACAAAAGGTCAACGTATGCTCAGTTTCTTTTCTCCGGTGCAAAAATGGAGGAAGTGTGTGTATACATTGTACGTGTGTGTGTTTTTGTAGAAATATATTCAACATAAAACTGAAAATTCAGCTGGAAATAATATAGGATATATTGGTTTTTACTGTATTTCCTGCCCGCGCTGCCTTGGTTACATCAACAGAAAATACTAACTCATTAAAGAGATATTTAATGTTTAGAAAAGCACACTTCTTTCTTTACAATAAAAAAATAACTTTTTTCCCCACAAAAAATAGTGGAGTTCTTAAAATTACTCTTTAGATTAATATGCACAGTGATGAATCATGCACAATCTGACATTATCATGGAACATTAAATTTTTGATTTCATGTTTGGTTATAAATGAGGGCTGATCATTTAATTTAGATTAAATCAGATGTGGGGATGGCTGTGGACACGTGAGCTTTCAGAAGAGGGAAAATCAGCCCCCATAATGCTTCTGTCGGAGAAAACAGGCATCATCAATAATGCATTACTAAACAAGGCCGTCATTAAGTGCTTCCCACTGTCTCTGTCCAGCGCAGGGACGGGGTGGGCAGACAGTATGACTCATGCACGGACTTGCAGATATTAGGCAGAGAAACAGAGAGAAATAGAGATAGATTTAGATTGAGAGAGGGGGAGAGGGAAGAGGTCAGGTTGGAGGCAGTGAGGGAGAAAGTGGGCTGCTATTAGAGTTCATTGAAGTTAAGAGTCACAATGACAGTCTCTTGTCAGCAGAGTAGACCTAAACACAACACACTGCACTGTGTGTCTGAGCCTGACTCTAAACCATCCAGTCTGAGATACCAAAGACACTTCTAACTGATTGGTAAATGTTATTTCATCGAATAAAACCAGGATGAAACTAAATAAAATGATCTATCCATCAGTGTTTCGTACAATTTAAAGAGTTAATATAAAAAAGCCTGATTGTTTACAAAAAAACTATTTTAATTTTAACTATTAAATGCTATCTATCTAACCATTTCATGTCCATCCCTCTATCCATACATTTTCTGACTGTATATCCATCTATCTATTCATCCACCTATTTTCTGTCTTTGTCCATCCATCCATCTATATATTTCACGTCCATCCATTCCTCTGTACATTTTCTGTCCATCCATTCATTCATTCATTCACCCATCCATCCATCTATCCTTTTGCACAAAAAATAATTCTGTCTTTTAAATACCTATCTATTAAATGTTTATCCATCTATCCATCCATGCATCTACTTTGTGTCTGTTGTGTCATACATACATTTTTTGTCTGCCTGTCCATCCATGTATACATTTTCATTCTGTGATCCATGTTTGTTCGTACATCTATCTATCCCTTCATTTACCCATTTTGTCTGCCATCCATCCAATTTACATCCATCCATCTACACATTTCATGTCCATCTATCCATCCATTTTTTGTCTGTCCATCCATCTATACTTTTTTGTCCATCTGTCCATTCATCTACACATTTTTTTCTATCTATTTATCCACCCATCCATGCATCCATCCATCCATCCATCCACCTACCTACCGACCGACCTACCGACCTAACTACCTATCTATCTATCTATCTATCTATCTATCTATCTATCTATCTATCTATCTATCTCTCTTCAAAAAAATGCTTTTTGTGTCCATCCATTTGTTTATCTCTCT